>CM068371.1:260335226-260602726 GCA_034769895.1 Magicicada septendecula | reverse complement strand
TAAATTCTCTGCATCTCAAAACAACATGAAGTATAAGGGTTGAAAAAATATGGAAAAGCTCTGATTTCATAATACTCTATCTTTATTAATTGTTATTCAAATTAAGGGCAATAAATCTCCAGTCATTAGGAATCACTTTAATTGTAAATCTGTATCCTTAATAAATCTTATAAAGGTATCTTTCTGAAGATATTTTGAAACACCCGGTTTTGTTACCTCTTCGCACGTTAATTCAAGGATGTTGTCTCAAGAATGTTTAAGCAACTTATAGTTCGTACTAAAATACATTAATTTTATGTAAAATACTGCAAAAAACTTGTAATTTTCCAGAAGTTAAGTCAAGAAGTTTACTTGTGCAAAGACGACGGTTCAAACCATAGAGACCTAGAGACGGCACAGACTACCGTGTACAGGGATTTGTGTCTGGGGACAAAGATATGATTAATTATTTTCTCACGGAAGCGCAAATTTTTTAAGATTGTAAATACGTTCTTTATTTACCAAATGTTGAGCGACTGTCATTATTAAGGAAACCCTATTTTATTAAATTACAAATAATGCTAACCCAATTTATTTATAAGCCTTATTTTAAAACACGCAACTGGCTTACCAACATATCTGCATTAGTGCTTACGAAATTTCGCTGAAATTTTTAATAGTTCTGTGAGGGTCTGATCCCCTGTCCTTACTTACGCCACTCCAAAACATGTACATACAAAGATGTTCCTTTAAAATACGAGTAACTTACATGTCCTCATTATACTTTCAGTCAGAAAATTGTAAAAAATAAAACAATTCACAAGGGATTTTTCATTTCAAGAGATTTTGTCACTACTTATTGCCACTTCGTTTAAGACCTGAAGATGATGGAGACACCGAAAGGCCTCGTCAAGATCGAAGTATTTAGCAATGTGGCAATAAGTAGTGACAAAGTTGGTGTTAAGACGGCTACTAATAAAACTAACAAAACTGGAAGTCAAGAGATTTTATTATTTTCATAAAGTACATTTTTTTATGAATAGAATCGACATAATCGGTGTTATTAAACCACACAAGTTAATAAGACTTATTAGTAAGTTGTATAAATTAAAACGTAGCTGTGGAAAGGTTATTACTGTACTATATTTTTAATAAAGAACGAGAATCTGTTTGAAAATTGGTTATAATGGACACACACATACATACAGAATAATCCTGGACAACATTTCTGCTTGAGCGCCACCCATTTCTCAAGCACAAGCAGCTGCTCGCGCTCGCGTTGATGTATAAATATTGTTTGTGCTGTGCTGTACTTCCAACGGAGTGCACACACCTTACACAATAAGCGGCCGCAGACCGTAGACCGATGTGTTACAAAGAAAGACAGAAGCAAAAAAAAGAAAACTATACAAGTTATATTCTGTAGTGTACATTATAGATTGAACACAATATAAATAAAACACATAACATTCCTGAGTGTTGTGTGGTTACGCCACACGCTGCAGACAACTTGCTCAACGACAGACGTGTCTCGTCTGCGCGTACGTGTTTACCGGCGAACGCGGTTTAATTTTCTCTCTTACTTCACCGAGAAAAACAATGTGAAAATAATACACTAACTATTTTTCTAAAGTAACCGTATCAACAATTATTTTTTTATAAGATTTTATTTTTTCAATCGGGTTCGATATTATTTTCCTTATTTCTACGTTGGTTTCTTCCAGATTATACGTTTCATACTGTTTCATTTGAGAGTAGAAGAATAAAGAGCCATCGCTGAAGATTGTTTCAAACCCATACGAACAGCTGTTAATTGAAGAGGTGAAAGGGAAGATGAGACGATAGATTTGGGAGAAAACGCACTTTATAAAATTTGAAAGATCGATTTGGGGAGATCTATAGTATGACATTTTAAAACGTTATCGTATTTTAAAAACTTTTACCTTTTGTTAACTACGTTGTGATTCGACTATTGAGAAAACCTTCTGTGAATAAGATTCACACCTCGGATGTAGAAACATTGTCGGATATAACATTATACACTTATATATTAATCACTTTATCTTTTTCTCTAATAACCGGATGCAGTCTGCTTAGCCTAGGCCTATAGCTGTTTTTCCTTTGCACTATTCGTGTTCTTGTTTCTTCTTTGTAATCCCCTGTTTCTATTACTACTGTTCTTAGATATTTGCATTTATCTGTGACTCTCACTACTTTACTATAATTCAGTACACTGCGTACCGAGGCAGATGGTTCTGACAGCCTTACAGGCAGTAGTCGCAGAAGATCCTTTAAGCGGCGTGGAGGTATAGTTAAGGCAGGACGAAGAATGCTCCCATGGAGGTCGAAAATTTGGTGGACCGAGATTACAATGGTAAAGCTCACACGAGATGCCTGAAAAGGGCAGATGATATGATTTCCTTCTACTAATAAAAGACAACAATATAACGTTTTGGGAAATAGAATTAACGGGTACTCAGCTTGACCAATTAACAAGTCGGTTAACAGATTAGATATACTGAAAAGGAAACCACGCAGGAGGCGTATAGTGCACATATGATAATGGAATACGGAGACGACGGGGAAAAGTATGCAGTCTGAGAGGGCTTACGTGAGAAAAGTAAGTGTTTATGTCTTATGTTAGACAAAAACGGTTGAGTAATGATCTGAAGATATGTGATGGCAGGCAAACTTGTGAAGAAGTGGTGCATGGTGCCTAACAGCTATAATAGTGGAGTTTAAGTGTTCTGAGTGATCACACGCAGGTTAAGGGGTTGCAGTATAGTCAACCGCTACAGGCGGACGGCAGTAGTGGAACAGGCCATGGGTAGCTGAATAAGCCTGTTGTGTCAATGAAGCAGAATTGTTACAGAAATGTGAAATAAACTAGAAACTTGTGTGCATACGTAAGTTAGTGGTTTAAGGAAAAATGATGGACCCGGTTAGTGGTTAAGGTAAGTTAGTGTTTAGTGGACCCGGAAGGTGAAAAATGATGAAAAAATGAGTTTTAAGTGTTTTATAAATTTAAAAAATATAGACTTTTCTGTTTAAAATGGTATAATTAGTTTGGTGTAGCACGCTTGTCAGTATTTAAAAGTAATTTTCAAAATATAGGTACTCCTCCATTCCATAAGTGGGCGTGACACGTCGTGACAGTTTGCTATAGATTTGATTCAGTTAGAATCTTCTCATTCAAATTTCCCGCATATTCCAAAGAGACTATACTTTTTTGAGTGTGAGAGGCTAGCCAGACAAAGAATGAAAGGAATAAAAAGGAAACTTTATGAGATATGTCTAGTTATTCTGACAACCCATCCTATCGTCCAGGACTCCACGGAACATGCAATTACAACTTTGATCGAAGATTACCGTAAGTTTACTTTTTTGCTATATAAGGAACATTTTTTCATAAACTATAAGAGCTAAAGACATCAAATTTTCAGAGTTTGTACATCACACTAAATTACACATTCTACCACAATATTTTTTTCATACCTTAATAAATATATATTCAAATACTTTTTGCTACAGTCTGTTTCTTGATGTATATATATTTTATATTTATAATCACTTTACCTCAAGATATTTTCTCCTTATTTGGAACATGTTTCGAGAACCCCTGTGTTCTCACCCTCAGCCTTCGTGATCTTGCGTCTGGTGAAGTATTTGTGTGTTGGCTGGACGCTATTTTGGTTTCTTGTTGGTCTCTGGTATTTTAAAGTGGTATTATTGTGTGTGATTGTGGTGTATGTATTAGTATTTTGTGTATTTTCGACGTTGAGTGCTTTGAAAATTGTGTCATGTTTTGTACTGATTTGTATTTGTTCAGGTATTAGTTTGTTTGTGTTTTATGTTTGTATATTTGTAAATTTTCCCAAATGTTCATTATGGTGCCTTTGTGTGGTATGTGTGTTATTAGTGTCATGTTGGTTATGTCTGGGAATTCATGTCCAGTGTTTATTGCATGTGTGGCTAAATTAGACTTGTATATTTCTGGTTTTTTGTATGCGTTTAGGTGTTCAAAATAACGTTTTTTCAGTTGCTTTTTGTTTGTCCTATGTAACATTTATTGCAATCTTGGCATTCAATTTTGTATATACCATTGGTTGTTGTATTATCTTTGCTGTGTGGGTTATTTAGTTTTTGTAGATTATTTTTGTTAGTTTTTTATGCTATTTTAATGTCTGTGTTCTTAAACAGTTTTGTTAGCTTTGTCATTTTATTATTTATGTATGTGAATGTGGCCCATTTTTTATTGTTGTTATTATTTTTGTTTTGTTCATTTTGATTAATTCTTAATTGTTCAGTTTTTATTTTATATTTGATTTTATTTTCTATTTTGTTTACAGTGTTTTTATTATATCTATTTTCACAAGCAATTTGGTATATTATATTTCTTTCTTTGTCTGTTTCTTGTTTGTTTAGGGGTATTTTGTACATTCTGTTAAATAGTGAATAGAATGCTGCCATTTTATGTTGTGGTGAGTGGTCAGAAAGGTTAGGTATAATGATGTTAGTGGCAGTTGGTTTTCTGTATATTGCATATTGTAGGTGGTTATTGTATCTTGTGATGGTTATGTCTAAATACAGTAGTTGATTTTGTTGTGATTTTCTTTTTCTTCTGTGAATTGTATTTTTGGATGTATGTTATTGATTTGTTTTAATATGTTATCTGCATTTGTATTTTTGTTACTTGATATATATATATATATATATATATATATATATAGCCCATCATCTACATATCTTATCCAAGTGCCATTTGGATCAAAGGATTTTATAATATTTTGTATTTTGGTGTCTACATGTTGTAAGAATGTTTCTGCTATTATGCTAGATAATGGAGATCCCATTGCCAATCCTTCTTGTTGTTGATAAATTTTGCTGTTGAATTCAAAGTAATTTTGTTTTGGTATTAGTTGGAGGCTATTTTTTATTTCAGTTATATATTGTGTGTCTTCATTTTGTTCTTTAAGTTTGTTTATTATTATGTCTATTGTTTCATTAACTGGAATGTTGGTGTACATATTTGTGATGTCATATGATGTGAAATATGTGTTTTCATCTATATTTATTACTTTTAGTTTGTCTATTAATTCGTACGTATTTTTTATGTTGTGATAATTATTTGTTAGATGGTTATTTTTTAGTTTTTGTGCTATTATTTTTGCTATTTTGTATGTAGGTGCCTTTTTGAAGTTGATTAATGGTCGTATTGGGTTGTTTAATTTGTGTATTTTTATTAGGCTATTCATTTTTGGTGGTTCTGGTTTATTATATATATATATATATATATATATATATATATAATATGTTGTAAATAATTGTGAGAAATAATGGTAGTAAATTTTAAAGTATAAGAAAATAAATATTTTCTAAAAAAATGCAAATATCCCAAAATCTCTACGACACAACCTGTGAAAAATATGAAATAAGCTACAGGAAAAAAATCAGTTTGCTAATGCTATAATGTATAGGAGATTCCGGGTCCCCTTAACAAGTTATATATAAAATTGTATCATATGTTTGTTACCGTACCGACTTATTGTTTTGACAAAACGACTTTACTGTTCACACGGCGTCGATAACCTCACTGTAGTAGGGTGCCGTCTCACGGCAGGGAATTCAAGTAATAGCGTATTCACTTACACAAAATGAAAACAGAAGCTTGTTTTTCGCAGGAGCAAATTTCATTTAATTCTCTCTAGCGAATAAAACTAAACGTGTTGAACTTTTAGAACGATCCCACACGAAGAAGAAGATTCAAACAACTTGTGAGCACAGTGAAAGTACCACGTTCGTGTTTTTTTAACGTTATTTTCCACACCATTTGTGTCTGTATATTATGTTCGATTGTTTTCTGGACAGTATACCGTTTTCTAGTTCTAACGTAGAATACTGCGTACACTGCGTGGATTAAAGTAGGCCTACAAAAAATTAATGTATACTCCAAAGAGTAATATACGATTGGTTCAAATAGTAATAACAAAAGAAAAGAAGACCTGAAGACAGTGGGAGAAAGCAACCACGAAAGATAATTCAAAGAGGGATCACACACAGAGAAATGGGAAGAACGGATAACGTGGAGGCTAAAAGGCGGAAGGCTATGTCGCTTGCTACAGAACCGGATTGATGATGAGTCAGGGATCTCTCCTAACAACTAATATATATATATATATATATATATATATATATAAATGAGACGTTCCACACACACACACACTCTCTCTCTTTTGTAAGTAACTCGTTGAGTTTCCTGCACGTTTTCTATGTGATATCTTCAAATAATAAGTACTTTTGCACGTAAAATTTAGTTTATTCCACCTGACGTACGTTTTACAGAAATGTTTATGTATTTTTACCTTCAGAGGTTTTTTATGAATTAAAGTGTAACTGAAATGTTTCGATTATAATAAAATTCAATAAAATTAATAATAAAATGATATATATATATACACACACACACACGCACACATATTTTCGATCACTCACTGAATTTTTTTTCTACTAATCAAATTTTTTCTGTTGTTTCTACAAATTTGTGATGGCAAGAGGTTATACCTATTAGATACTGGTGTTGCGAAGAATTCTTGACACCGTAACACCCAAGACTGGCCCAAAACTAGTAGAGATTTACCGGTCTGTGCGAATGGCTTTATTCACTGGAAAGCTACTTCACCATTCAGAAGACAAGAAAAAATTCGCAGAGTAGTTTACATTATGTTTTATTTAGGTCTCATTTTAAAACATCCGTTAAGTTAAAATTTTTACCTCTTATACTCAAGCCAAGAGTTAGAAGCAACGTTAAGTCAGACTGCATTACTTGAGCCAACGACAACAGGTGTATTTTAGACAGCAGTGCAAATCAAATAGCGTTTGAGTCTCAGGTTTGAATGAACACAAAAATTCGAAAACCAGTATATCCTCACTCAGTTATATTCGATAAAGTCCAGCGCTTAGTATCGAGCGCTCACTATTCGATACCATATTTAAATATTAAAGACGATAATTAATACAAATAACGACAATCGTTGATCAACTTCAATAACTGCAACGCAGAAATACTGCTTCATCATATGCTGTGGCCGCAGGACACAATATAACATTGTTCTGAGACAGTAGGTTATACAACGCTACTACAACTTGAAAAATGAAGCCGTTCTCTGTACAGGATGCAGTTCCTCCATTAGTTTTAATCCCTAAGCTGTATAATTTCTCCATTAAGCCGAATGTTTGACGTGCCTGTCTAATAGAACGCGAAATTAATAACGGCCCACGCATACCCGACATATCACAACAATGCACGACGTAATCGCTATGGCAGAAATTCATACCCGCCGACAAACAATGCGAAATACGCAACTTCTAAACTATTTCGCGCCGGAAAAACGACACCCATAAACGTCACAGATTACTGAAACGTCATAAACTGTTGTCACCGCGATATTTCGAACAATGAGGAAACGTTTACTGTCGTTTTAATAAGTACCTTTGCTATTAACAGTCCCCGCATACCTGTCCGAACCGTGGTTCGACAGATAAACACTGTTATGAATCAGTTTTTAGCCTGGCGATCATAAACGTTTCAGAGACCACTGACGGTAGGATGTCGACGATCAACGAACGGATTTAGATTCAAATTTCAACACAAAAAATACTCAGTAACGCTCCAAACTTTATTTTAATGAAACTAAATACGATATGTGATACACGTTTCGATAATTATCAATATATCCAACACAATAAAGAGTAAAGAGCAAAGAATATGCTGGGTGTTTCAGCAACACTACTTAAATATTGTTTATTCAATTACTGTAAAATTAATATAATTATGCAAATAGTACATAGTACATTCAAAAGATTGTACAAAAGTCACACACACACACACACACACACACACACACACACACACACACACACACACACACACACACACACACACACACACACACACACACACACACACACACACACACACACACACACACACACACACACACACAAAACTCTATATACAGATGACCATTTTAAAAAGCAACTCGAGCGTAAAATTGAGTGAGATAATAATATTTGGATAATAAATATCCAAAAGATTGGTGACATGGCTGACTTATTTAACTAATAATTACAATATCCTTCGTCAGTGCTTTTAAAGTTGCTCAACTGCTTAGCCTAGAGCCACCCAAAATCCATGTGCCACAGAAGTAACTGCCGACTGATCATACTGCCAGACTACACTATTGTAGTTGGTTTAGTCTAGAAAGCGTTGAAGTCTAACGTTTTACTCAGATGAGACATCCATTAGTGACCATGTCAACAGCCAAAACTATCGCACCTGGTGCTATGAAAACTCTCTTTCGGTGCATCAACAACACGTGAATTATAATAAAATTGGAGTACTGCGTACTGTTGCCTAGCAAAGAATTAACATACTCAATGCAAAGCTCTATCATTAGACTTTTACGCAGTGTCAGATGAAGATAAAGGTATTCGTGGTTTCAAGAAGGCGGAACCACATATTATACTGCTAACCTACGAATCTGATCTGACCTGCTGACTCTTTTTTGGTGAAAGTTTTTATGCCATGTTGATCTCTAGTGTATTATTATATTATTTATAATATAGGATATTTATATTATTTAAAGGGTTGATATAATTCCGCAGTACTCCTCAAAATATCAAGAAATTAAAGGAAACGTAACTGATTACTGGAGTTGGAAAAGCAGTACGATTTGATTCATGGAAAGTAATGTACATATTCATGGACGCATGAATAGGCAAAAATAGTGGCAAATTTAAACATTTACACTAAATAAGGTTTGTATACGCGTTTAAAATGCTTTTATTAATTTAAATCTGTATTTCTGCAATAAAAGGAAAGAAGTAGGCCTATAATAATAAAAAAATCTTTTCTTCTTTAGGCAGCCTCGGTTGCGGTTTACAGTGACCATCCTGAATAATTTATTTCCACTATCTAAATATGTAGCTACTTAGAATTACCTAAATATGTAGGTGTGAATTATTATTCATTTTTGGCAATGATGAATTCAACTCCTGAAGATGATATATAGGATAGGCTACTTAAAAAACGTGCTCCTAAGAGGTAAACTCTCATAAGTATCCTTGTACTCGATTCTATCAGACACCTAATACACACATTACAATACAGTCCTGAAGACAGCTCGGCTGAGATTGAAACAACGGTACTATTTCCAGACCACAGAAACAGCAAATACATGTTTTTACTTTCATTCTGTAAAACTGTTTATTTTAATCGTTTACAATTTACAATCGTACAGACAATTTGTGTAGCATTTCTAAACTTTTCGTTTATTCCCAAATTTCTACGCGTACGAAGAAGGAACACTGCGGCTCTTTGAGAGTGGTAACTAGGACATCGATATAGGCTGTTTAGCAGTTCGTATTGTACAGGTACGTGACGGCATAACGGCGTCAGTATTCGGGTGAAATTTAATAAATTCATTTGTGTTACAAGAATTCAGCAGTTAATTCAGGGTGTTGAAGTACTGACTTTTAACGACGTGGCACGCACACACGCGTACGCCCACAGTCTCACGAACACAACCATAGACAATGAATCTTTAGGCCAACTGAACAAAAGGGTATAAAAAATTAAGCAAAATCTTTGGCAGCGTGCGCCAGTCATATGGAACGCGATAGCGTCTCGGCCGAATACAGAACCAATGAATATCCGTACTAGAGCGATGCTGAGAATACGACCTTGGCTCGATGATACGTATTATGTGACTTTACATCATGACTCACCGCAACCGCAGAATACGATATTAAGAAATCAATACACTGAATCTGGGACGAGACAGGCAAGCACATTTTGCCACGGGATGATCAACTACAACTTTCTTGGTTTGGTCCATGACGTAAGAAACGACAAAACGTAAGTCAGTCCCCGTTAGAATAATAGTTTTTGGTTGAAGGGGAAATTCGTCCTGAACACACACTTCAACAAATTCCCTCTGCTTCATAGCGTAATATGTTTGTAGTGAAACTAAAGCGCGAGATCGACACGATGGGGTCACGCGTAACGCTATCGTTACAGATTAACCCGCTGATACTCTGGAACGTGACTAGAAACGTGGAATCGGAACAAAAATGGTTCCGACAAGTTAAATAACAGTGAACCTGCAGAAAAACTACTTGTCAGTAGCATTTACATTTCAGAGAGGATGGACAGTAGAAGTGTCCGTATGGGACACGGAACTGAGTGAAACCTCGCTTAACCGTACGTGGTTTCCGAAACCCGGCTGATCGAAACGAGCGCAGTGCAAAATTAATAGTGGTGCAATGTCGTAAAGAAGAGATTAACATGCCTCTCCAGACACCGAGACCAACACTAAGATTATTAGTGTTCGCTTATGTATCATGATGTTGAATAATTATTTCACTTAGTTTTACACATTTCTTTACTGTAACATAAATTTACCATGCAAATATTTATTTTAATGTACAAACACCGTCAAAGACAATATTTTGTTTACTTCCTAACACACAATTTTTATAAAATTTACTCAAAAATTGTACACTATAAAATAATTAAATAATAACTATGACAAAATTGACGAAAACTGTTCAACGAAATGAACATAGGAAATTAAAGTAAACAAATACTTGCGAGGTAACTTTGCACGTACAAAAATAAAAATATAAAAATGTGTAAAAATAAAATGAATTTTAAAAGTGTAATATTAAAAAGGTTTTGCTCAGTACAGAGTGTTCTTTCCACTTTTTTTTATCAACCAAAAGTAATTGCCTAGTCCCCACGGATTATCCAAATACTATGTTATCCCAAACGATCCCGTCATATAGAGAAGCCTATTTACCATGAGCGTGCGCGCTCGCTCAAACACCTAGGTTGTAGACAGAGGTCAATACATACGAGTTGTTATAATGACATGATGATCTCAGTTAACTATACCTTTTGCAGTTACAAAGTTCAGCAGGGCATCGAAGTCGATGAGGAGGAGTGGTTGAGTCAATTGGATAAACCAGACACTTTTTAATAGCGTACATTTGGAAAACATGTTTTGTCGGCGAAAAATATTTGCAAGCGATTAACGGTAGAGAGAAAAAGCGTGTATAACTCTCAAGCGCTTTTCGCATGTTGCTTGTACGTACAGATGCGCGACAAGAAACTATTGAGGAAACTATTCATCAGCCATGCGTAAAATGTAAAATCAGTAAATTATATGAGTCGTACGTGCATGTCGTATTGGATTCTTCCCTAGCTATTTCAAGCGCGCTGTCTCGCATTCCTAGTTGCATTCTACCTATCCTTTCCTATGTTCTTTTTCACTCATTCACACCCACAGAGAACACCATACATTACTCAAAAGTACAGCACTATAGTATGTGCAAACATTAGAAATAAGCATTGGGTTAAACGGGCAATATTTCTTATGAGTGTTGTTGCCACGCCGCACTTTAATCCCATTCCCACTTGTTATGACTACTAATGGATAATGTCAATTCAGTAACTGCAGCTTATCACCTTCAATGAAGCCGGCTCGTTTGTGCCGTCTGCACTTTTCCATTTGTGTAGGCATTTGTTTAAGTCATACAAGAATGTGTCAACAACGCAGCTACATAGGCAGAGACGAAAGACTCATTGAAGTTGATAAGGGTTGCTTTGATAGCTGACGTTAACTGTTTTAGTGATTTAAAAATAAAGAGATGTCTGATTCATTGTTACATGATCAGAAACGCGCCCGCTGATTGACAAATACCACTCAAAGTTTCGTGCGCGCACGCGTGTGTGAAGACTGAGAAAGAGAGAAGGGAGAAGAGAGACAGTGTTTCGCATGTCTCGACCACAAGAGAATAATGGCGTTACATTTGTCAACACTGTAGGTCATAGTACAAGCTTTTTTCTAAGGTTTGCTCAGACTATAGTCAGTGTAACTGTTTATGGGTGATAGAATACAAAAAATTTGACACTTGTAAAAAAATTCCGCGGTTTGCAGTATCTATCCAACATAGAAAAAGGAACGTCACAAGGCTTACGTTACGTATTTTAAGGCAATCTTTTAAAGTCCCAGTTATTGCCAAGAGAAATCTTATTGCAGTCGTGAATCTTCACTGCGAACTCTCACTTCACGACATCGAGGACGGACGCTGGCATTCTACGTCTACTACAACGTCGCCCACTCCTGACAACCGGACAACCGTACGAGACGGTCTTATTGCACAAGTAAAGTGACGACGCCGACGGTAAGGACTGTGCAAGTTCCAGTGTAGACATTAATTATCTGCACTGACTAAATATTTTTACTGCGAATAACTTGAATTAATTGCGACACGGCATTAACAACTAGCAAGCAGTGCATAACGCGGGAGCGCACGCGCGCGCGTGGAGACTTTGATGGTTTGAGTTTGTAATGACTGCGAAGAGTCATTAGTTGAAAACGCGACAATGTAAGTATCTTTCTGATTGCTCAATACTCGAGTATGCTTGACATGATTTCTCTATTCAACTCAACGCGCGCACACACCACTTGGCCCTCGACCGGCCTATCTTCTGTCTCACAGTCGCACGTCATTAACAATAATTGTTATCCCGCTCAGCCGCGCCGCTTGTAATAATAATTTTATATCGTTTTAAGTGGAAATCGTTATTGTATTGGCGTGAAAAGCAATTATTGCTCAATTTTCATTTTCATTACCGGCTGCTACGCTAGAAAAGTCGTTTTACAGTTGATGACCTGTGTTACTTTTTTCACCTTAATTGGTGGTTTTTACAGACAAGTTAGGTTCTTTTTTTTAAGTAGAAGAATGCGATGTTAGTATTAATTATCTGCGCCAGATGAAATGTGCGAGTTATGCTAGTCCTGAGACAAAATATGATTTGGCTATTGTCAGCTGTGGAAAAGAGATAACGGTGGGTTGATAAGAATGCAAAGAAATCAATAGGCTGTGATAGCTTTTTAAATAAACGTTCCATATTAATGCACACATTACGATGAATATTATTTTTGCCCACTGTAATCTACATGTGCCGTTATAGCCAGCGTTATTTTGTGTAGAATTCATTTAATTTTATAACTATACTGTTAATATAATTGCATATAATACAAACGTTTCGTTGCATACGTTTCAATTACTTTTATTTCTTTCTTTTTAACGTTAAATAATCAAGCCCTTTAGTTCTCAGTTTTTACAACATTCTTCTTCCACTGCATTCCTCGTAGTAGAAACGTGTGCTGTCGCTCTCTTTTAGTAACAGTTACGGCCTATATTAAGTTTGTATTTTTGTACAAGTAACTGTTACGTTTATTCCAGCATATTTATCTTCAAATTTTTCCTAAGTTTTAGCTTTTTCCAATTACTTTCAGCAGTCTCTGTTTCGCGAAAATACTGAATGCTTTATATAGGCTATACCTGCACCGATCCACAAAAGTGGAGCGTCTCGAAAAACAATTGTAAAGAGAACATTCGGCCGAACGAGCTTCTCAGTGGACGAATTCTATTTCGCTTAACATGTGACGTGAAAAATAAAGGAATATAAATTTGACGAGACCATATTTCAGGAACACATTCGTAGATATGTGTATAAAAATTTGCTTTCTTATAAACCAAATCAAAACGAATTTTCGGAAAAAATACGTTACACAGCGTCATTTTAAAGAGTACAGATTAAAACAAACTATTTGGTATGTGGCTTATTGGCCCAGTAAAAGTAAAGTCCGCGTCCTTGCTAAGATTGTGATCGTCAAAGAAAGTACCAGTTTCTCTCATCATTCGATGAAGGGTAAAGAGAGGAGAAAAGGAAACAGCTTTTTCAAGGACTCGGAAAAAGCTGCGAAACTGAATAACACAGGAACGCACTTGAAAGAGTTAAGTACTGCACACTTTAATGCTGATATGAAGGATAAACTCTGACAGCAACTAACTTCCTGAAAAATTTACATTCTAGAAAGCACTTCATAAAATTGAGTACAATTCTTAAAGGAAGAATCAGCTGTGATAAACGGTACGTTTAAAATAAACTGAAGTAAGAAATGTTACACAATTTTTAACACAAATTTATGAAGGCTATTGACCTTAGTTGTTAATAGGTCAAAAAGGGTTATTTTGAAAAGGTCAATTTACTCGTCGTCTACAGCCATAGTAGTTGCTGCTGGCTTCTGGTTTTATTGAACGTAGGTTGAAAAAAATTACGCTCAGTTAGAACGAAGCAATAAGGGAAATAACAGCAGAGTACAGCACCAGTAATGATATAACACAATTCCTGGCTGGCTGCGATTCGTACGTTCTGACCGTTTTCATCGATCAAACAGGCGTCGATTTGATTCTAAAAATATCTTAAACGACTGCTGTAGGTTTATATAGTTTTGTCCTGTGCACATCGTGTTACACGCGCGCGCGCATCCAGAGACGGTGAGAGAAACAGAGAGTAAGAGAGACTGACAGTCTGCAGGAGGTGGGAGAGCGGGAGACAGACCTCAACTTACAATTGCCAAGTTTCTTCAGTTAAACTTTGCTTTTTCCTGTGTTTAGTTAAAAACTTTGTTTCAATGGTTCACTAACTATTGCAATAAAACACGCTTGAATATAATTTTCTGTGAAAAGATATATTAAATAATTTAAAATACTTTGAGTAAACATTTTTTTCCATTTTCGTTACCGTTAACAAACGGTCAACGTAATATCATTTGTGAGACGAAAGTATATCTACCGTTACGATTCAAAGTCAGTTATTAATTCAGATGCCATAAACCGGTCCCATTCGTTTACACCACAAGAATTTATTCCTAAGTGTTGTTAAATTGCGGGGTGAAACAAGTTACTGCCGGTGGAACTCAACGTTAGTTTACCAATACTAACCGTTACTGAAAATAACTTAGACGTATTCCGGAAAATGTTATCCATATAAATTATTTTTACCTATATCAGAATTTATACCGTCTGATTAATTATATATATAAAACTAAAAGTCTGAGGATTTATGGGTACTGAATACAAATCCACACCGTTACACCGATTGCCACCAAATTTTGCACACGTAACCTTTGACACAAGTCGAAAAATACTGTCTAACTTGGAATTTGATATTTTGCCCAGTTCGCACGATTTAGGCCATATTAATTATGGCTTTTTGATGACGTGTATAAAGGTGTCAACAACACCATGGAGACCAGAATTACTTACCATAGTAACAAGTAAATAAACGAATGATATTTAGCGGCATCGGAACTGTACCTTTATTCGTTCCTGCAGTTTTTAATGCTTTTAATATGCGATTGTATCGATATGTTTTATAATTTTGTATACAGATACGTCTATATATTTTGTAATTGTCTTAAACGATTATAAAATTTATGTTTATACGCATTTCTGATGAAGCTATGAATACGTAATGAAGTATATTAAATACTACTACTAAAGATGTCAATAACACCATGGAGACCAGAATTAATTACCATAGTAACAAGTAAATAAACAAAAGCTATTTAGCAGCATCGGAACTGTACATTTACCCATTTCTGCATTACATTTTCGATGTTTTATATAATATGCGATTGTATCAATATATTACGATGTAGAAAAGAAGAAGTGTACTAATTATAAATATTGTCCTATTACTATGCAAAGCGAAAATACGTGTTCTTTTCATCTGTGAGGTTACGTGACAACGGCTTTTGGTTTTTATTTTACTGCTGAAATAAATAAAAGCCATGAGGAAAACATAACGTTTAATGTGTTATACAAACACAGTAACACTTAAAGAATTTAGCGTTTTTGATTTAACAGTTACTTCATAAATATCTCCAAAGGCTTTATAAACGGGTACTTTTAAATATCCAAAGGCTGTTGCACCAACATAATAATTTAGTACAAGTTAAAATAGTACAAGTGTTGAAAATAGCGTTGGAGAGAATTTGACTAATGAGTACAAAATTGTTATACGAGCTGACAGAACGCCATATAGTCATAGACAATAAAAATTATATTAAAATACTTATTTAAAGTCAAATATTCGTGTGCGAAGAAGCGAGTAACAGCTAGTATATTATATTTACTTGCTCACGCTGATGTGAAAAATACTGCTGAAATAATAAAACAAGAAAGCACTAAATGTACGCTGATATTAATTGCAAACAATAACATGAAGCACAGTAATAAAATAATAACGGTTCAAAATAAAAATTAAATAGTAAACGGTCGCTTCTTGGCTATTTTATTCTGGCTAGAAGAACGGACAGTGGGTGCACAAACCACCATTCCATCCTAACACACTCATTGAAGAGAAAATAACTTACTGTAATATAGGCCTATAGGCTATAATGTACACAACGTGCTTACATAAATATAATAACAAATAACTCAGCGGCCTTGTTAATTCTGATAAGGCACTGTATTAAAATAATAAATCCGTTATGATAATGACGCAATTGTGAAAGAGCTCTGAAGTTTAAAAATTATGAACCAAAGTCCTGACACATTAAACTTTTACGCATAAATACGTATTAAATTATACGCATTATTACGCATAATTATATTTAAATGCCAAAGGCATCCGTTTATACTGTTCTAGTAGCGTCCACGTGAAACAGTTTTTGTTGTTCATGTATTACAGTGTAATTAAAATTTTAATGTTTGACGATCTCGTATGAGGGGTATATAGCCTATGCCTGAACGTACGTTCTGAAACGCGTGACAAAGCTACTAGAAGAAGTCACAATCTACTGTGTAAATTTAGAACAGAAAATAATAATTCGTAGAATATCATAAGAATATCAGACGTGAAGGTTACTCCTTTATATTGCAAAAAAAACAATTTCTTTCGATATAGCAGCAAAGTACTAGTTGGTAAACACTTGCAGTTAAAAAATTTGTCACGTCAGTCACAATACTATAATATACGTTACTAAGTTCCAGTATAATCAAGTATGCCTCAGTTATTAATAGACAACGTTTTCGGTGCGTCCACGTACGTTTGGCCTCCTAGCAGGGAGTTTGACAAGGTGCGCGCGGCGGTCAGTTTTGTCGCTCTAAACCAGATGTGAAAAGAAAAGAGGGCCGCTGATTTATAATCATGTTGTTACTTTCGTGGTTGCATATAAACTAATAAGCTGAAATTAGTATATGCGATGTGGTTAGATTCAAGAATTAGCAATCTGGCCGTTGCAAGTGCTAATATGGAATTATTCGAAGTTATACGTTAGAACACACTTTTGTTACAATACCTATAGTATATTGTTAGTCTGACTCGTACAGTAGAAAACACTATTAAATAATGCAATACAAAACCTCACACAGTACAATACTTCTATAATCACATACAATACAAAACTTAAATACTAAAGTAGACCTACAGTACGACAGGAAGCTTTACTCCTTATAATCTACATAAATATGATGCTTTCTTTATGAATTATAACCTAGTGACTTTTTTCGTTTCTAACTCAGATTTAAAATTACTTAAAAATTGTTGTTTCTTAAGAAACTTCGAATTTAATGTTGTTCTTATTGTCTTTGTGTTTATACCGACATACGTAGTAATTTGTTATGTCTTTCAGTACAGTACCTCTAGAAAAGCAAAAACATTGAGACGTGGGGTATGAACATGTTGTTTGAATGAAACGCTTCACATTTTTTGGGACAGGCTCTGTTACCCTCAGTGACAAACGGTTGCTTAGGCCTACATACTGTAATATCAAACGTGAATGTTTATCTACATTAGTAAAAGCCTACTATTTTAGTAAATATAACTCAACAGAAATTAAACGAATAAGACAAAAATATTTAAATGCCAAAAGGCATCCGTTTATACTGTTCTAGTAGCGTCTACGTGAAACAGTTTTTGTTGTTCATGTATTACAGTTTAATTAAAACTTTTATGTTTGACGATCTCGTTGAGGGGTATATAGCCTATGTCTGAAGATGGAACTTACGTTCTGAAACGCGTGACAAAGCCTCAAGAAGAAGTTACAAGACGGAACTGAAATAAGAGAATATAAATAAAATATTGCCTCGTGAGCACCTTGTATACACTCCAAGAATTGCTGTCGCGCGCACCTTGGTATAGGACCTTTTTGCGGTTGTAAAGTGTCCCATCAAAATCCTTGACCGTCGCGCGCACCTTGTATAAACCCGCCACCAGTACGATCGCTGAACCCATATTCCGAGTCCCATTTACTCCAACTGAAATGGCCTCTTCCACGCTGTTACAAATTTTCTACACTAGAGTTAACTACGTAAAAACCTTTCAATCTAAGCAGTAATCGATTAATAGCGGTCACGTTTTATTAGTTTTTCCACGACACTCGATCAGTTTTAATGACCACATTAAAAGTCAACAATGAACAGCGGCCACAGGATTCGGCAGAACAACAGGTGTCTTTGTGTTCGCCTCTTGTGCGTTCACTACTGCCAGCAGAGTGCTGGTTATTTCCAGAGGATAAGAATATCATATTCTTATTATACCAAATATTCTTATATAAGAATATCCCCCCCACACACACACACATCGGGTTAAATTAATTCACCCAGTTCGTCGACTCTTTGTTATAGCTACACTTATTTTTTACATTCAGGCGTATATGAATTATTGTGTCTGTTCGACAGCTCGACTAGTCTCTGCAGGCTACTCAAAATTACCTATTTTGTCATTTAATTATCAGTGCAATGTATATTTTATTTTAAGTAATCGTGAAATATATCTTCAAAAATGAGAAGATACATCTTTTCCTCTTAAAAAGTCTTTAAAAAAACTGCGAGTACTTTTTAAGTTGGTTAGCTTTGGATTTTTTGTGGCAGGGGCCTGTCCCAATACCTCTTATAAGTTGGTGTCTCAGCATTCAAAAACATCGAGGCGGGCATTGTAAAGTGTTACATAGAAGTGATATACACGAATTTTGTTTAGAATGAAGCGTTTACCTGCATTGTAGAGAAGAGCACGCACGATACATTTCAAACTCGGTGAAAATATCGCAAAAGTAGCAGTAGGCCTACTACAGAAAAATCGATTTGTTTTAGCGTTTACAACCGCTGCATTTATCATTCATCTGTACCTTCACCAGCTGTTAAGGAAATTAGGCAGTGTCCGAAAACCGGAATACGAATACAGCGCCTTTGTTTTTTCATCAGAACACGCAAGAATGTCAGTTGACAAGACAATGTTAGACACCATACATACGAAACGCCCCTTATCGTACGGCCACGTGGAACGGATGCCTGATAATCGTGGGTTTAAAAAGTTACTAGGCTGGATTCCACCTAAACGACGGACACGGGGTAGTCAAGGTAGTCATGAAAAGAAGACACACTCGCTGAAATGGGATAAGCTCTCTGGTGTGCAAAACGCAAGAGACGGAAATAGCAACGGATGCATGGTTGGGCCTTGGAAACATTACGCTCGTCTTGCTCACACCTTATCAATAAAAAGCCTACGGTAATTCCATTTGTATTCCACGTACATCTGGCCTTGTTTTAATACCCGCATCCACCATAATAACAAATGTATTAATTGTTTCATACTCAAACAACGCACTTGACATTTGATCGGTAAACTTTAAAAATCTCTCTTTTTCTTTATCGTTCCTTTTTTCCAGAGAAGCGTCGTGGTCCTTCCAGCCACTTTCAACAGTTCGTTGTGTCTTGGGGACGGCGTTTCACTTCTTGTAAAGTCGAATTTTTTTTTCAGAAAATAAGAAGCGTAATCTAAGTAATACGTACAATTTGTTTAATTGTAGAATTTTGCTTATTAGTTTTTTTTAATCGTCGCTCAAAAACCTACTGGAATTACGCTATATTTTTGTAAAATACAAAAATCTCATAATACACGAATAAAAGAACGGCCACGTGGCTTACATACATGAGCGCGCGTGTTTAGGCAAAAATTTCAATCGAGACCAAACTGTAAATAATCGCGGCCAGGAAATTAAGGACACAAATTAGCGACTGGTGTTACTTTGACGCTACAATTTCAACGTTCGTTACGCATAACACGCGAAGGCGGTCGCTCGCTTCTACAAAACTTGCCTGCGGATATTACTTGTAAAGTCTGTTTGGCAGCTTACCCGTTTTGCATTCTAAAATGACACTCAAAGTTAGTTAACAAGGTTTCTGCAGATACGAAACCAGTTTTTACCGCTGTACAACCATTTGGCAACTCGCTCGAACAACTTTTTATTATACTGCTAAATTGTAGTTAACCATAAGACGGGCTAATCCTACTGTGCCGGAGTTTCTTTTACTTGTACGTCCGTTGTTGCTCTTGCCTCGTGAAAACTAAATTACAGGCGAACATAACATATTCTTACAATACATAAATACTGACGCTAAACAATAGAATAGTCATGACATTTTAAGACTGAGTAACGTATTGCGATAAAAACGCCAATTATTCAACAAATTATTTAACAAACAATATTTAGAATCATAAAAAATTAAAAAATAAATATAAAATTGACATTTCACAGTGTTATTTCCAATATATCAATACACTACCTCCATTTTATACTAGTAGTTCGTTCTGCAAGGTCTGTTGCTACATTTATATCTGTAAAGTTGAATTTTTTCTTAATTTTCACGAGTTTACGTGTCATACAAATATCAAGAGTCAATAAAACATTTTTTTATCGCTATTAACCTGCTGACTGCTTAAAGTAGTACTTAAATCATACTTCCTTTTGGTCAGTGAAGAATTTTGAAGGCGACACAGATTACGGGAAACGTTTTGGCCGTTAGTAATAAAATCTCATAGAGTGACAACTTTAACGTTTTAACACTGCGTGTTGTGACAACTAGATTTCACATAAAGGTCTACAAATTCATGACGAAATTGGCACACATTCGAATAATTAAAGCCACGGAAACCTCAACAGTCAAAACGTTACAAACCTGACGAAGGGACGAGAATGAGAATGACGAAGAATGTAACTGATACAACATATAAAAGAAACTGTCTATCCCTGACGAAAGAAGTCGCGATTGTAGCACTTGGCACTTGGTACTTCCCTCTTTTATCAATTAACGTTTCTTCCCGTCTCTCTCTCTCTCCCTCGTTTCTCTCTGTAATAGTCAGCAGACAGGATATGAAACATCAACTGGTGACTCCTTATCAGTTCTTGACTTTCTGTCCAATTACATTTGTACACGTGTTTTTTCGTAATTATTAAATGGTACTTACTTTTATTTAACGATACCGTTTCAATTTGTACTGCAATTTTTTCGCCGAGTATCTGACAGACAATACGTATCTGACAGGTTAATCTGAAATTTAGCAGACCAAAAAACTCAAATTACGAGAACACGTTCAGCTTACTACAAATGTTTATCAAGCGTTGAATAAACCAGTAAAACGGTAAAACAGGAGAAAAACGTAATTTTTCTACAGTTGAAACGAATCTGTGCAACGTTCTATTAGTTTTTTGCTCGAATACTGTTTTGAAAACTACAAACATACAAGAAAAACGTCTGAAGGTTTATACAGATACCAGCAAACTCGGACAACACGATTGTCCAAAACAAAAAATTGTAAAATTTTGTTAGAAAGCTTCTCTTTCGCGAGAGGACAAATTACAACGAATACACAAGAACAAAAAAATATTTCTTTAGTCCGACGGAAAAATTACTAGTAACTTTAAAAAAAACGAGAAAAAGTTTACGTAAGTGTAAGCGGCTGTCAGTTCACAAGGCATTCGTTAATAATTCCAATCTAAGAAGAGTACAACTAATAGCGGCGGGACACGTTATTTTTGTTTTCACCGAAGCATAAACCATCCGCAGTGTACACACAGATGACATGTTGAAATTACGGTTACACGGGCCACGCCGCAGTGCTGCACAACATATTTATCGCGCTATTTTCTGCATTTCCGTCATCGACTCGGCTACAAGCAAGAAGCAACGCAATAATTCACTCTGATTAAAGACAGTTTCATTCTGTTACACAAGAAGCAAAAATTAACGTATGATATCATAGCATTTGCATAACGTGTTATGCTGTCTGTCGTTAGAGATTTTATGTCTCCAGGACTGAAACGCTATCCTAGTTCTAACTAATAAAGAAACCGCTTAACGAAGATGAATGAATGCTTGAATGAAATGCGACTTAATACGGCGCTACATACGTTCGTTTTTAATTTGAAAGCTTTATGTGTAATCCTAATATTTACACAATGGGAAGGAAGAATTAATTCATTTCCACTCCATTCCATTCCTCTGGCGCTACACCCCACGGTGAGCCTTGGCTTCCTCGACTAGTCACCTCCAAACATCTCGGTCCTCCAACCTCCACCTCCAATCCCCGATACCCATCCTCCTGAGGTCACTTGTAGCCTTCTTCTTCTGGGTCTTCTTTTCCTTCTTTGCCCATCTATTGTCCCTCTAAGAAATGCTTTGGGCATTCTGTCGTCCTCCATGCACATCACACGTCCCAACCAGCTGATCCTCATAGACTTGATGAACCTCACTATGTCCTCACCATCTATCATTTCCTCCAATTCCCTATTGTTCCGTACGCGCCATTCTTCACCTTCCTTCACTAGTCCAAAGAGTTTTCTTAGTCTTCTTCTTCAAAGACTCTTAAACTATGTATGTCACTATTAAGTAGTGTCCACGTCTCCACAGCATACGTCACAACTGGTATTATTTCCAGCTATCTTGTTTTTTCTCAATTTAGTACTTCTGTTGTCATTTGAGCACTGCATAATGATATCTCCTACTACTGTCCCACTCCGGAGATCCGAGTGTGGGACTATTTTACCTCTGAATATTAATTTAGCATAAGGATTCACTATCTTCTTCTGGAAACCTTGGCGACAAGTCTTGCAGACATTCCTGTTTTACAGTGTAGGTTCACGAAGAATTAATTATAATTCAATAATAAATTGTCCTCAGAGGTCATAGATATTTGTGCGTGCCAGTACCCATCAAGGATTCAGTACACACAATACTGATGTGTACAGTAAATCTCAGTTTCATTCTACGCCATAAACCTGAAATGGTTTGGCTATAACGTCGCCAATGCTCCACGCTCCAATACTTAAAAAAATAATAATTAAGTGCGGAGTTCTTGACTCACATGCGAAACAGCTTACTAATTAGGGGCTGCTAAAGCTCTCGCAAAAGAAACCGATACGGAAGAAGATTAACTAAACCGACATTTAACAGCAAAGTGGATGGCAAGTTCATTTCGGCTAATGGGGACCCTGAGTGGCCATCAGGAAACCTACAGCCTTCTTTAAGCCAACGGACGAAGCACCTGAACAGCCGACTGTGGTGAAGAGATTCCGCTCCTGTTTGTCAGTGTGACCTGTCCAACTGCACCCCGCGAAGTAGCCTACTGTGTAAACCGTGTAGCGCGGACTCATAAGCAAAATCGTGTACGAACTCTGTACCTCCACGTCAAAATTTACTTACAATTATTACTCTACCTTAATCACAATACACTGAATATTTTACATGAAACATCGAGTATTTCATTAAAAATTTCGTTTGTACAGACCTAACCTCTACTTCTGCACTTGTTTCCTATGATACAAATCGTCTCGCTTTACGTCGTTTCAAATAACGTCGCGAATTTTATTTAAATACGTAAGCCCAACGCTAAGTATCGTCTAGTTTTCTCACGAAAGAACGAATTTGAGATTCTAAAAGCATTGTTCTAAATGGGTGCTTCAGACATTACGTTATCCTAACACAGACCTACATTGCAGACGTATATGCAGATAAGAATGAGCACTCTCCTCTTGTCCCCTTTTGCCTTCGTGACTATCTGGTGGTCTGTGCATTCCAGAACCAACAGGAAAGAAGATAGATTTACAGGGAAACATTTATAAAGTTTATACATATTTTAGGCATTCTATTAGTGCAGACATATCCACGATTGATCAGCCTGATGCAATGCACAATCTAGGTTTTGCTGAGAACATTTTAAATAAGAAGTCCATGAGTAACCTATTCATTTTAGCTTACTGCTTAACTTTTTTAACTTTTATTTGTTTAAAGACAAAAAAAAAAATCGTTACTGTGAACGTCAAGCTACACTGAGTCAAACACACACGAATTAACTCGTGCGTTATACTTTCCAGCCCATTCCCAGATAGTCCTGCATTCAATATGTGTGCACGGATGTAATTTGTACTTTTATGTGCTAAACATATCAACTATTTCAAACATTAATGAACAATGTTCACATTTCCTGTTGTCTTCGTTGAATTTCATCGCGTAGCGTCTTCTGATCGCTTAGCCTAATATTCACGCAGCTTATAAACATATTTATACGCCTATTCCGTAATACGAAGGTACAACCATTCTTAATTACGAATCAATTAATTGACTTCACGGTCTGGCTGGCTCGCCATCACAGCTTGTCGGTGTTTTCCTTGGCAGTGCAGGCCTACTTTGGAGACGCAGACGGTAAAGGTGTTGCAAAGTGTGATTAACAAATGAATTCCGTTTGTTAACGTTTCGAGCGCCGGTTGGCTGGCTGTTAAGCAGAAAGAACGGTAATACTGTTTTATTGCTACAGTAAATCTGTAAAGCCGCAGAGTAGGCACAAATTACCGCTCCGCTCTCTGCGAAATCCATGAAATATTATGACACCACGCAGCTTTTCGCTACAGTTAAACGAATACATATATAGACCCTATATGTGTGTGTGTGTGTGTGTTATGGGGTGCGCAGGGCGCTAAATTACTCCGTTTTCGCGCTAAGCCTGGAATTAGCAGCAATATTTTATTAAACAATAGCGATAACACTGATACAGCGCCACCAACAAGTGTTTACACAACTTCTCGTCGAGATCATCGAGTCTCAGTTACTAATTTAACGGAATCGCGAATTTTTTTCATTGATTTTTACGGAAAAAATCACTGTGTATAAGTTACAATACGTAATAACAATAGTAATGAACATAAAAATAATTAATAATAACTTTGTCTAGGAAAAAAGTACTTTTCATTGTGGTATTCGATAACTCTGGCCGCATAGTTAGCGGTCAATCCGGGACAGTAATTAATTATCGTATGCATGTATTGTACCATACGCTAGTAGTCAGTGAACAAGCGCTTTTGTATTCACAGTGACCGACTACAGCGACTGATGGACCAGACATTAATGTAACGTTGAATGCTCACGTTGAATGGACTGCAAGTACATACGGACAATTAGTCATTTCTCTTGTCTCATATTTCTATAGACAATATTTCTGTTTTCATATTAATATGGAAACGCGCGAACGCTTTAAGAAATTACAAAAGTCACGTAATCACTAATGATTAAGTAAGCAACGAAAAAAAACAAGAAGTAAATGGTATATTCTCGGTTCCACAGAAGAAATTACTAATTTGTACTTTTTGATTGTAATAATGCAAAACTGTTTTATGAAAGTCCGGGGTTACCTGACCGTTACAGTTTGTTGTATTTTATTTTATGACTGTATTTCTATACAGTACTTATTTTCGTAAATCTGAATAACTAGCCTTACCAATCTCACCTAACCTCTCTCTACTATGCACAACTAACCGCACTACCAACACACAGACATCGCCCCAAGAACGATATTACTAGCTATTTTTTTAACGTGTAGTTCTTATATTGTATTGTCTTCTTTTTTATATATCTCTTGAACAGTTACACAATGGCAAGAACGGGGTATCAGGTATCTAAAGTATCTTTTTGTAAGTGTGTATCGTAAACAAATTACAATGCAGAAAACTGTGGCAAAAAAAGAACAGGAAAGGTGCGATGTCGGAATAAGGATGTAGGCGTATTTAGTTTTAGAATAGGCCTAATATTACACTCTCGTCTGAGACGTAGTAAGTCAATTTTTGTTGGCATAC
Source organism: Magicicada septendecula (assembly GCA_034769895.1). Classification (NCBI taxonomy): domain Eukaryota; kingdom Metazoa; phylum Arthropoda; class Insecta; order Hemiptera; family Cicadidae; genus Magicicada; species Magicicada septendecula. Next base: position 260,576,921 of record CM068371.1, on the reverse strand, counting down.
AAAATAGTCAGAAAATAACTGGCCACGATTTATTTAAAACATATAGTTCCAATTAGGCAACAAAATTTCTCGTCGCGTTTAATAGTAAATAAGTAGTAAGTATAGGAAGTAAGTATATGTTCAATTTTACTATTTAAGCTACACATATGTAGAATTATTACCCTTATATTAGAAGGAAGGATTAAACGAGTAATTTGGACGATCGACTAAAATGGTACTGTAAACAAATAATGAACGGTGGGTGAGCCAAGATCTCCGGTTAAACCGACAGTTTCTCTGTACCTTCCTTATGTTGCGAGATTCTCTGCACCGCTGAGAATATTGGTCTTTACGTAAAAACGATGAATCTAACATTAGGACACGGAAACAAGATTCGTACAAGTAACAAACTCGAAATAATATTAGAAATGTTTACCAGTTTCTGTCAGTCAAGAAGATGATGAGGGAATGCTACACACTTTATATCCGTCGCGTAATGAGGACGAAAACGAAGCCTACCAAGTCACAGAGACCAGTTATCTAACCAGTGATCAACTGTGTTTCCAATAGAAAACGTCTGCGGGCTGGTGATTAAATCCTGTTTCATTTAATTCCTTCGCTAACTCAAAAAAACAAAAACAAAAACGGAGGAATTAACACCCATCTGTTTTCCATTGACGACGAGATATTATTGACGACTCATGGTAAAAACCATGTGTTTGTTTCACAACTTGAGTTATGATCGACAATAATATTACGACAGCTTATTGGCATTATTGACTACCTGTATTTAATGAACTGATTATAAATCGTTTATCCTGTTTATATATTTATTATCCAAGAATAATTCTTCAAAAATAACCTACACAATTACACCACTTCAGTTCAACAGTTCACACAAATTAAAGTTTGTTTCCCACATTTGTAACACTTATCTTTCAGAAATCTACAGTGCGTCAGTAAAAATGTGATGAGAGAGTAATACCACGCAACTCAGTACCACTTGACATTTAAAATACAGTGTATTACATTGTACAGTGTATCATAGAAGGCATATACAGTGTATAATAGACAATACGGTGTTAGTTATAAGCTACAGTTAAGAAACAAACAGTAATTCTATAAAAACTGCCAAACAGGTTTATAATTTTATTAATACGGGTTACAGTTTGACGTTTTGTAGGCTATTATGATAGTGGTATCGTCGTGCAAGCAATGTGGATAAACATATTAACTGCGCAGTAATTCTACAGCAGGTGTAGGAACCGTGATATTGCAAATCCCAACTCAGGGCTACCTGGACACGATTCTACGATAGCCCAGGAGTCCGAATTTTAAATTTGAACAAGAGGAAGATATTTCGTTACTAGTATCTCCTACCATGTTCTGATATATATATATATATATATAAATAAATAAATGATTTAATTTCGATTTAATTTAACGACTTTGTTTATCTCATTTTGATGGTTGACTGCTATCGATTCAAGGATTGTTTAGTTTTTTACGGCAGAGAGATGATGGAGGTCATATGCAAGTCCTAAGATTATATGCTAATATTCAACACTAGAGCACTTAGTCGATATGCTACTGTAAGCCTCTTAGGCGTTGAAGAACAAAAGTATTCCACGAAACAATCAGCACGACACGGTATCAGCACGGACGTGCTAGATGGTTATGAGACGTTTTTATGTATTTATGCAATTTTTATATCGTTTTGCGATTTCACACATGATCACCGAAGTGTCTGACACTATCCACAGCTAATCTGTTCCCGAAGATACAGTGTAGAAATAGCTCTAAAAGCTAGTTCGACACAACGATTATTCGTTGCGTTCTGTGAGTGACAAGGATAAAGCGCGCGCATACACTCAACAAAAACTAAACTTCTGTCGCGTTTAAATAATGTTTGTTAAACAAATTTATATCTTTAAAAAAATGTTATTCCCTTTAAGATGTTCCAAAACTTCGCTATTACAAAACGTAACAGACTGACTATTAGGTTATTACTGCATTATGATAAGTTAGCGATATTCGTCTTCGTGTCAAGGGCAATGAATGGAAGGGAACGGAGACTTAGTTCGTTTGCAAAGCGAAACCATTTATCATTTAAACGGCTGCCTCCTTACTATAGCCTAAAGACGTTTCCCCGGCAAATGGAAACAATACACTCATTGAAATATAACGGAAATCTATCACAGTCTGCGAACAATATTGAAAACGTAGCCCCAGCAGCAGGCGCATTGAAATGTACACTAGACGAAATGTTAATCCTTACGATACAACTTGTGTTTTATGTTCTCCTTAGGTGATGAAGTTTACCACCACTCATAATTATTACAATCACGAAATAACAGATCTTCAAATTACAGTATTTTTACCTATATTTTTTCAGTTAAAAACAGGATGAAAACTTTACCTTGAAGCATTATTAAATTGTTTTATCGTTTGTAGTGGTTGAAAGTAATTTTGATTGTATACAATTTATAATACGAGGCCAAGCTATGCAACACGCCGGGGCATGTAAACATGCGTCTAACGAACAACACTTAGCCTTTGAAAAATCGAAGGAACTGAAAAAGTCCTTCGGAAAACGCGATAAATACATCGAATCGACCGCTAATCTTTGCGAGGTGGTTTCTTTTTTAAAAAAATTTACCAAGAGCGGAGAACTGAACAGGCAAACGCACGTGCTCCACGCGCACGCTCCGCGCCGCTCGCTCGTTGCGTGTCATTTGTAAGTAAACCATGTACGTGTTTAGAATTTGCCAGTGAACATTTCGTGCCTCAGAAAACAAGCATTTCCACAATGTAAAATATATTGAAGTTCTTCTCTTTCCACTGTTATTTGTACGTATACGTATATCTACAACCGTAAAAGACGTGAATTCAATGCTGAACAGCGAGGGGAAGTAAATCCAGTATCGTCTGAAATAAATGCTTCAAACGTTATTACCCGGTGCTGAACGTATTATATGCATACGCGCACCGATATGCGGACAACATTCTGTATTTTGTATTAGAATGAAAAAAATTACAAAAGTAAATCATTTTTTATTGTTTCTACACAGCAGTGTACATTTCTTACGTGAAGTTAATGTGCTTAAAAAACGGTATAAATATAAAAAAAACTTGCACTGAATACTTGCAGCCTTATCAATAGCGTGACAGGGTAAAAATAACGGCTCTAAATTATTTAACATAAACGTACATGTATAAACGCCATAAAACGGCCGTGGTTTCAGATCAGAGAGGTGTTGGTCGCAAATGCAGTGCCAAGTATTAAAGTATGCGTTTCATAAACCGCATACGCGAAACGCTTATCCATGTTCCATGTTGCTACAGTTATCTGGCCTTGGGTCATACACCACACAGAGTTTGTTTTTCGTTTCGTCTTTTGAAAAATGACGTCTTCAGTTATGCTGTCGTACGGTTAAATAAGGTTTATGGTAAATATTTCTGAATACAGCTTTAGATGCTTAAAGACTGAACGCCAAATAAAATTAAAATTCATAAAAATTTGTCAAATTGTAACATTTGACAATGTTGCCAAAAACATTCAAAAAACAGCGTTGCCGAAAATCCCACCTGCATTAAAAAAAAAAAACATCAAACAGCATGAAAACGGATTTCAAACCAGAAATGAATACGGAATTCGCTCTGGCATAGACATCTAATCCGACATCGTCCTTTTGTGTTACCAAGTGTTGGATTCGCCACGCAGAAGACTTGCTGTCACACACCGTGCTAAAATGGGATTTCACTTCCTGTCAAAATTGTTACCTAACGTCTGCCCTCCATGTTACGTCCGGGTTGGTTTTGGACCGGAGTAGTAATGGTATTCGTCAGTCGTCCATCTGGATTAATAAAAATGTGTGCTTTTATTCTACGTTAGTAAAACTATTCCCGTTCTTCCGCACAAGAGTATTCTTCTTTACGATGGTCATTCGGAACGCAAGATCTGACATTGAATAAGAATAAAGAAGTAACAACACTTTTTCAGGGTTGTAACCGATTTATCAGTAACCTGTTTCACTTACTCCATGAGGTCACTGAAACATAAGTTGTCAAGACGAAAAAGTGTTGTTATTGAAACTGTCTAACCAAGTTGCCCAACCAAGTCTACGAATGGAAAAATTGCCACATTTCTAGTACTGAATAATAAATAATACTTTTTACAAGAATTTAATTAATTAGAATCATATTACAATGTTTCGGCAGTTTTAATTTTTACCGTCGTCTACAGATGTAGAAAATATATTACATAAGTAAATAACAATTTGATTTTAAATGACTATTGTATTTATTATAGTTTTGGCTCTGAAGATGACAGTAAAACTGAAAACTTTCGAAACATTGTAATGTAACAAAATTAAATAAAAAACGGATTCTTGTGAAAAGTATTTTTATTCAATATTAACATATATTTTATTATGTTCGTATATTTTCTTGAACATTAACCTATTTGTCAACATAACCACTGGAATTGTGCTTCTTTCTTTGTTCTTCGAATTCTTCAACCATTTTTCCAACACACTTTTGATCTTGATGTTAATCGTGAAATCAATTTTTATAGGCCTACTTACTACAGAAGTTACACGAGATTAGAAACAGGCCATACAAAATTATACAGAGTGATGTAACCGTAGTTTCAAGTGTGACCAAAACACTATTGCAGATATTCAGAAAAAAACTACGATTTATTAAAAACCATTGTAAACTGACACTACCACAAGAAAAGAAGTGCTTATCCGACCAGGTGTGCCACCATAGATTTAACGCGCAACATATCCGTAAATAATTCTCACATTCTTGTTTTATAAAACTTCCCATTACTCGTTTATTTCAACTTCATGCGTAGCCTACCCCTGAACACAAAATTAGGACGCGATGAATCGCACGTTCCATTAATTTTTTTCGACTGGTAATTCGGTATTATTTTTACCGACCTAATTTTTGGGCTAAATTTGTTTAAAATATACCAAAATATGATGAATTAATATAGAGTTACTACTGTGTACATTTTGTAGACTTATATAGTACTTTATTTTCTCGGTCGGGGTTTTCAAGTCGCGTAATAGTTGCGAACGTAAAACCAGTAAGCGCAATGTATTTCGCTATCTTGCCTATTGTCTCATCCGACTGTGGAACCAAGACTAGATAAATAGGAAATTCTCTCCCCTCGTCTCTTACCAACATTCGTCCAACATATACGTCACAGTATAAAGTTTCTCACATCTCCTATCTAACACTCGTTTCACTATTATAGACCTTCGGTCACATTAATCGAACGTGGCCTTTTAACAACGTGTGTTTTACAATTGATATTAAAAAAAAAATGTTCGGAACCCGCTCGTTGCAAAAATGTAGGTGTAAAAATGTTTCCACCAAGAAAGTGGATTGTGATCTTAAATCAGCGGTATTCATCATTAACTGCAGAAAAATCGACAGTCATAATTTCTGTTAAAACTATTTAAAACATTCACATTAATTACTATATTATACTTACACGCACTTCCCACAGTTATACAATACACATTACCCACAACCAATAACAAAAGTCACTAAGTTAATTAAATGCACTAATATCAGACCGCATGTCCGATAATGTTCTACTCACACGTTTAGTCGTTTACGCAGACAATTTGAAGAACTCACTTGTAGCTAAATGTATACATATTACTTACGGTGAATCGTCAAAACAATATTTTTCTTTACGAAGATTCTGATGTTACAGTTGCCGCGGTATACACGATCCAACGGTGATTAAGAACAACGTTCTTGTAATAATGTTTCAGTCGCATCACTTACTCGTAATTATTTTAATACGAATGCGCTTGGTACTTGCTGAGTCATTGCGCCACTGGCAACATCATTCCTCTGCTCATCGACAGAACCAATCTAAACATACTGGTATACAGCTTTCTGTTCTTTGCGACAGAAGACTTAATTTAAAATAAAAACGGAAAAAGAAAACTAACACAGTGGAACAATTTTTTAAAGTAAGAAACAGAAAATGTCCTAATGAACCCACAAACAGATGAGTTCCTTCTACTCACAAGTTTTCTTAGTTATTAGTAAGCACAAGATGCAATTTTCTTCTTTGCTCGCTCTCCGGGCTCAAGCTAACAATTATACAACAACCACACGAACACGTTTTCTTCACTTAGATAAAGAGAATTGCGATTTATGAACATAATACTAACAAACAGATAAACAGTCGATTTACAGCTTTATTTTCCTTTAACAAATATGAATAGCTTCGTACATCTGTACTATTTTAATTAGAAAAAAAACAATGGAAAACGGAAAACATAAAAAACATATTCTTTACATCACGAAATAATGACGTATTAAAAACAAGTGAATACTGCATTCACCGTTTCCCTGAATTCACATTTTTCCCTTCCGCCGGCAAAATGTGATTCTAAGGAAAAAAGATACGCCCACAGAGGTCAGCAGCATGAAAATCGCGATAGAAATTTAGCTTATATACGAACACCTGTCATTCAAAATAAAATCTGACAGTTTGAGGAAAAAAGAATTTGTAAGAAGACCGACTTGTCCACATGTACAAACAAACTTACACGTAACACATGTGCAAACTTATATGCGTGTTATGAGTAATGCGTATATTTATATAAGTTTACGTTACTATACCCTGATTAACGAAAGAAAGTGACTGGCGGAGCGGCCGCGCGGCGACCGAGTTTGTAGTAAAAACATTCCAATTAATAACCTCGTGGAATCGTAAAATACAGGGCTAGAAATGTCTAATGAACTGTATTTTAATCATCAATTAAAGACGTTTTTAACAAACTTCTCTAATTTTTAAAATCTTTTTTCAATTAATTTACATTGAGAGTTAAATAAAAAAATACACGAATTTGAATTAAAAATTTAGGGTTTATCATTTTTATTACGTAAGAACTTAGAGGTTAAGCATCGGAAAAACATTTCTTGTAGGAAAATGGTAGTCCACCTTCTTTAGTACAATATATCAAAAATTGAGATTCCTACGATTAAAATTAACGACGTTATTAATTTTTTTCTAATGTCCTGTTAACTCAGTTGTTAAAAGTTGTACATGAATGAGATTTGCGTGACGCTCTCTTTAGATAACTAAATGTAGAAGACATATACAACTTACACCTTGTACGTGATAGGAATACTACAATGGATTAATATATAAAGTGAATTTCACAGAGAGCAATGCGTGGCGCTCTGCGGCGGAAGTACAGTCAGAACCTAGTGGACCCATTTTATTCGCGCGCTACCGTCATTCCAGCGTCTCGGCCTCTCCTTTATGTCTACAAATAGCACATGCTTCCAGGAAAACTGAACCGTTATACGCACACTAAGGGTAAGGGAAACTTCCAGCTTTCAGTTTAGTTGATGTGGTGGTTGAGTGATGTCCGGTTGTTGGTTATCTTGATTTTAAGTGTGAGTTTCTTGTGCTTTCATTATAAATTGACGTGTTTTAAAGTTATTTTGTGTGAATATACTTCGGTGGCTGAGCATGGAGCAACGTAACGAGGCTGAACCAAGGAAACAGGGGGAGACCTAGGACTCGAACTCCAAAGAAAAGACAAACTTCGGGCCGAGGCGTACCTATGAAAGGACAGTCAAGAGAAATTGTGTGCAAAGTGCGGGAATATTTTGACAGAGAAAAGGCGAACAAAGGTCCTTTGATTCCGGTTAATAATGCAATACAGCGAACTGCAGATGCTCTGAAAATACATAAAAATACAGTTCTGCGAGTTTGCAAGGAAAAAGAATTGAAAGAAATACAAGAGGACAGTAATAGCCAACTTTCAACTCCGGGCAAACAGAGGAAACGGGAGAAAACTGTGACAAAACTTGACACTTTTCAGGAAGACGCTATACGAAGACACGTATATCAATATTACATAAGAAAAGAATATCCCACTTTGAAAAAACTCTTATCATCGTTGGAAAATGAAGAGCTGTTTAATGGCAGTCTGTCTTCGCTTAGAAACGTGCTAAAAGGTTTAGGATTTACGTGGAGAAAATTTTAGGGCAGAAAAGTGATTACGGAGAGAAGCGATGTCGCTGCCTGGAGGTGTCGTTTTCTTCGCCAAATCAAAGACGAGAATTTCGATAATATAATTTGGCTCGATGAGACCTGGGTCAATGCTGGGCATTGTTTGAAACAAGGATGGACTGATGAGTCACTTCAGGGGACAATGTTAACACCTATAGGGAAAGGTGAACGATTAATAATATGTCATGCAGGTTCTTCAAAAGGGTTTGTTCCAAATTCCCTTCTACTATTTGAATCGAAAAAAACCGGTGACTACAATGAAGATATAGATCACGACAAATTCTTCGGTTGGTGTTCTGAAACTTTGCTAAATAACCTAGAAGAGCCTGCAGTAATAGTCATGGACGATGCTCCCTACCATTCTAAGCAAATTGATAAAGCTCCCACAAGCAAAGATAAAAAAGCTGACATACTTGCATGGCTGGATAGGAAAAATATTCAATCTACAACCGACTTGAAAAAATCAGAACTTTTGGAATTAGTGAAATGGCACAAGCCCCAGAACAAAAGGTATTTTGTTGATGAATTGATAGAGAGCAGAGGTCACAAAGTGATAAGGCTACCGCCTTACCATTGCCACCTTAACGCCATTGAGCTTATATGGGCTCAGGTTAAGGGGTATGTTGCCGAAAACAACAAAATGTTTACTTTAAAAGAAGTTGAACGACTGCCTAAAGACGGATTTAATCGAATTACTGCTGAGAGGTGGAAGCAAGTAGTGGACCACACCAAAAAAGTTATTATCGATGCATGGAATAACGAAGGACTATAATGGAAGAAGCTGTGGAGGAAATGATTATATCCGTGGGAGACAGCAGTAGCTCCGAGGATGATAATTGTTCAGAAGATGATAATAGTGATGACGATCCAATGGAGGGTATCAGAGAACTTTTGTTTGAAGACTAGTAACTCACAGCTATAAGTGTTTTTTATAGAGTGTTTTAATAGTGTATTTTTATGATTTATACACATATTTTATGAGCGGATTCCATAAAAGCTGAAGAACACTACAATACTTGTAAGTACCGTACTGTATTTATTATTTATTTGTCAATGCTAATAACAAGTAATTTACTAATTGTTTTTACATTTCAATTACATTATAACAGTAAAATACTGTTATAATTATGCAATATCTGGTAGACCGAGCTTTGCTCGGTAGTTTTAAACTGTAAACTGTATTTCATAGTTAAATAATTAGTTATTGAGAAATTTGAATGGCATTAACAATTTCCCAGTAATTACATTGCACTTAAATTAGTAGTATTAAAGCTGATCACAAAACAAAAACAGTTTATTAACATGAAAACAATAAATACCGTACCGCAAAAGAGTAATAAACAATCATTCAAGACACTCCATCTGTTATAAAAAGCATGTAGTTCAACTAAACCACAAAAGTCTGGTCAGATGTACGTTTTTGACAGATCTCCAGGTAGAAGATTAGATTAAATAAGTAGACAGATAACTAAGTACAGTATATATACTTATGAGAGGTTGGTGACTCGTAGTAAGTTGGCTGTGTCAATGTGTGAGCCGTGAGCGTATGCACCACTTTCTTTGGGCTGTTACTGTACCTTGACTCGATCGCGCGCCGTTGAGCAATGTTAGTTCTAATTTTCCTATATTAACTGATTGCGGTTATATTTCGTAATATTTGAAGGTTACATACCACTTTGTATTGATGAATACAATTTTGTTACGCTTATTGTGAAAAAACACAATGAAAATATCGGTATGGAGAACCATACATGACTTCCATATTCTAAGATTTATATTTAAAATCATTTTCGAAATGAAATATTACCATAGAAACTACTTCTTTCTACTTACTGCTTCAGCCTTAACCACAGTACTGTGGTCACTAACGTATACCACCTCACGTTATCGCACTCGATTTTCACTGATGATGGAAGTCGATGGCATTGCCGAAACGTCTGGTTTTGTAGAAAACATTGGACTACGGCCAAATATCCCGGGAAGGAATTTTAACAAAAACTACTTCTTTGTTGCCGATAACGTTGTACACATATATATCAGTGGCGAAGTTACATGGAGGCAATTGAGGCAATGCCTACCCTAACAAATTCTGTAGAATAAAAATTATAAATACGTATGAACTACATAACGTAAAGATTATACATTGTTACTGGGACTGTCAAATTTATTAAACCGAAACGTGCTTTATTGAGCGACCGCTAGATGGTGACAGGTGAGATTCGGCATAGTTCGTTTAAAGCGAATGAGGCAACCTGAACTTGCCTCAGCGTTTTTTGTATACATCGTATGTAAGCAATGTAGTGGTGTGATAGGGAAGTGTAGGGAGGGGGGATTGTCCCGCGCTGTACACATACAGCGTTGAGGCATGCCTCACTTCTGTGGTCCAAACAGTTAAGTTAAAGCGCCTGTGTTGTTTCTACGTGTTTATTTTATGCGGTTATTAAAAGTGTCACTGTTATTCCGCTGAACTAACAGATGATCAAGATTGTTATTTGAATTATTTGTAACATTAAACATATATATAGAAACTAATCAAGTTTAAAAATTTGAAGTTCAATCAGTTGTATTATTGTGTATGACTAATACAAGGATTGTTCAATAGACACACGTATAGAGCTGTAAAGCATTTTTTATTCAACGATTTTAAAAGAAGTCTCCAATAACATTAAGACATGAGTTCCACTGTTGCGCTAACCTGTAGATTCCCTGCTAGTAAAATTCTTACGGCTGTTTGTGGAACCATTCGGTTACAGCAACTCTACCTCAGCGTCCGATTTGACCCACCGTCCTTTTAGTGATTCCTTAAAAAAAATTTAAGATACGATTTTTGCCTATCCATTCATTAACTACTAGCTTCGCCAGTAAGCAAATTGATGTCCATTTTTTCGGCTTGCACGCGTTATGTTGGTGTGGGTTTCGGCACTTTCCATTTAAAAAGCGTGCAAACGTAAGAAAATAAACATGAGTGAGGCCAGAAATAACGTGTGTTGTGTAAACATTGTGTCTTACCTGCCTTTTTATTGCCGTATTAAATGAAAAATATTATATTACATTAAAATTAAAAAATTTTAATTTTATTGCCTGGCAACAAAATTATTTTATTTTTAACAATTACCATTGTTTCAAAAAGTTTAAATAAATTTGCAAGTACTTTACTCTTGTTAAAACGTAAAAGGTTGCAGGTAAACTACCCCTCCCCCTTAACCGATCTTCACCAAAATCGAAAGTCCTTGAGACCTCTACAATTCAGGGATGTATGCAAAAAATTATTTGATTCTGTTTGAATTTGCGGCTGTTATCGTTTGCCATAGAAAATACGCTTGATAAAAAAACGGTGCAGGTAAACTACCCCTTCCCCTTAACAGATCTTCACCAAAAACAATAGGTCTTGAGTACTCTACAAATCAGGGCTGTATGCAAAACATTATTTGATTCTGTTTGAATTTGCGGCTGTTATCGTTTGCCATAGAAAATACCCTTGTTAAAAAAATGTTGCAAGTAAACTACCCCTTTCCCTCAACCGATCTTCACCAAAAACAATAGGTCTTGAGAACTCTACAATTTAGGGCTGTATGCAAATAATCGTTTGATTCTGTTTGAATTTGCGGCTGTTATCGTTTGCCATAGGAAATACCCTTGTTAAAACATAAAACGTTACAGGTAAACTACCCCTTTCCCTTAACCGATCTTCACCAAAAACAATAGGTCTTGAGTACTCTACAAATCAGGGCTGTATGCAAAACATTATTTGATTCTGTTTGAATTTGCGGCTGTTATCGTTTGCCATAGAAAATACCCTTGTTAAAAAAACGTTGCAGGTAAACTACCCCTTTCCCTCAACCGAACTTCACCAAAAACAATAGGTCTCGAGTACTCTACAATTTAGGGCTGTATGCAAATAATCTTTTGATTCTGTTTGAATTTGCGGCTGTTATCGTTTGCCATAAGAAATACCCTTGTTAAAACATAAAACGTTACAAGTAAACTACCCCTTTCCCTTAACCGATCTTCACCAAAAACAAAAGGTCTTGAGAACTCTACAATTCAGGGCTGTATACGAAACATTATTTGATTCTGTTTGAATTTGCGGCTGTTATCGTTTGCCAAAAAAAAAAATTTCCCTTGATAAAAAAAAAACCGTTGCAGGTAAACTACCCCTTTCCATCAACCGATCTTCACCAAAAACAATAGGTCGCGAGTCCTCTACAAATCAGGGCTGTATGCAAAAAATTATTTGATTCTGTTTGAATTTGCGGCAGTTATCGTTTGCCATAGAAAAAAAATCTACAGACACACACAGACACACAGACACACAGACACAGACACACACACACACACACACACACACACACACACACACACACACACACACACACACACACACACACACACACACACACACAGACACTTTTCGGAAAACGACTTTTTTTCATGTTTTGAGTGTAGTAGAATCAGAATCTGCAATAATCTCGAACACGATTTTTTTTGCCATCACCATACTTCCATTCCTTAAGGAAATATGGAAGTAAAAATTATTAATAACGGAGTTAACAGTACATTTGGAAAAAATTAATAACGTCGTTAATATTAATCGTAGGAATCTCAATTTTTGATATATTGTACTAAAGAAGGTGGACTACCATTTGTGTGCAAGAAATGTTTTTCCGGTGCTTAACCTCTTGCGTTCTTACGTAATAAAAACGATAAATCCTAAATTTTTAATTCAAATTCGTGTATTTTTTTATTTAACTCTCAATGTAGACTAATTGAAAAAAGATTTTAAAAATTAGAAAAGTTTGTTAAAAACGTCTTTAATTCATGATTAAAATACAGTTCATTAGACATTTCTAGCCCTGTATTTTACGTTTCAACGAGGTTATTAAGTGGAATGTTTTTACTACAAACTCGGTCGCCGCGCGGCCGCTCCGCCAGTCACTTTCTTTCGTTAATCAGGGTATAATACCATCACTGTTCCAACGATATTTCAAAAGTTTAAATAACATTCGTGTTCGAAACGCAGACGTTGTAGATGGGAAAATGAAAAATGTTATCTATTATAGTGTTTACTTTGTCAGTATACTGTGTACGCTTTGTTGAACAGAATAGCCTATATAAACGCCGAATAACCATAACTCTTTGAAATTAGGCACGCTACTTCTTGGTTCCAATTATCTCAAAGCATTCAGCATGAAGATCCAGTAATAGTTAATACTTGGTAACTATTCTTCCTGTTTGTGTTTTGTACACTTTAATGTTAACAAAACATTGACCATTTAAAAACTAACCTTTCCATATAAGATACGTCACACAATAATATCAAATAACGTCAGACAATACACACTGATGTAAAATTATTCTGATTTTGCAATTCTAGTCTTGAGCTTTCCGGCTACAGCAGTTCTACATTAGATGATGCGAAATCTATTTATGAATTTGTATAAATTACTTAGAACACCATTATTTTTTGGCATGTTCAATACTGATTTGTAAAGGGTTCTCTCAGATTACCGAGGGATGCTTAATATCGTACGTGTCTGTGTTCTAAAAGAAAATTTCACTTTTTATATCAACTACAGTTAATTTAATTAAGAAAGTTGTGTTAGTGGTTATAATCACAAACAGAATAATCACTGTTGCAGACCACTATAGAAAAATTATTCCGATTATCACTTTCAAGCTTCTCAGCTCATCGTCTGATTAGAAATCTATTTCTGATTTCCGATCAGACGATGAGCTGTGAAGCTTGAAAGCGCTAATAGGAATAATTTTTCTATAGTGGTGTGGAACAGTGATTATTCTGTTTGTAACTACAGTTAAGTTAATGACTCCACTGTCTTCTGTACCCTTTCGTTAATGAATGTATGCATCCAGTAAACGTTTGGCGTTTATGAATGAACGATGTTTCTTAATTTTTTTAAAGCGCCCTCACCGTGAAATCTCTTGACTAGATTATGAAGCGGTAAAATTAAGAAAACAAAAAAAAGTTACTGAAATGAATAGCTTTCCGACTACACGTAACAATGCTAAGCAGTTTAGAAGAATAAGCCTGTACCAATTTCACATACGTTTTCTGTTCCATTCGGCGGGGATACTACTGCAAACTAATAGTCAATTAAAATTAACTGCTCTGCAGTAATAAAACGATACATAATACGCAGACGTATTAGCAACTGTCGGCGTTCGTGTTTATGACCGGCGTCACGTCGTCTAACGTCCGACGTCGAATGCAAACTGTTTAGACATTTAGAAGAAAGAAATTTAGCGAGCGTGTCAAGTGAAGCGTGGAAATCACGGAGCATAGCGTGTCACAGTGCATATTCGTATGTACCGTAGTCCGTGTTAAAAGAAATAAGTTGGATACGTACCGACAACACAAGAATCCACTTCTTTCTACGGTAACACTATTTATTTAAGTTTGGCAGCCTTCCTAAACTGCTTTAATGATCTCTACGTGTTCTTAAAATTCAGACATTTTTCACCTCGCGTTCTCCGCCTTACCTGCTGTTTATTCCATATAAAAATTTGAAAAAAAAAAACAGCCTACAGAAATTCTCTAGACAGCAGCAGAACGGTATCCTTGTCAGCTTTTCATGCTTGGTAAACATTGTATTGAGAAATGGGTATATTACGAGGGGGCGGAACAAAGAATTAACATCATTCAGTACAACCATGTCTTTTTTTAAGACTCTAAACAAAGGGCTCTACTCAGTACTTATTAATGAGTTACAAAAATAACTGTCAAATGTAACTGACATGATTTGTGTATTCAACTGATTCCATCGTTCTTATACTTGTGCTTTACTTCAGTTTCAGACGTTACCTGGCATCGCTCAAGTAACGTTTTCACATGATGTGATATGGCTTAGGAGCTTTCAATGTAGACCCGCCCACCGCTCGATAGACGTTCCAAAATATATTCCCCTCGTTACACTCGTCCCTTTACCCTTGTCTCCGATAATAAGTTATATAAAAAAAAAAACATTTCTCCCTGCCGAATATTTGGCCGAATTATATTTTGCTTATTTTCAGTAAACAGCAGTTGACGTTCTGCTACTAATTTTTTCTGACTACTTCTTACTTTTCCAGGAAGGTTTAATTCTACATCAAGTGCACAAGTATATACTTTTGATAACAAATATTTCGAACTATTTTTTTCTTTCAAAATCTCTCTAGCTTGACAGATATCTCCCTTTCTTCTCTGTACAGTACAGTACAGTGGACACTGCATTTGGCGAATCTGATCTTGTTTTGAATGTAACAACACATGACACTCTCTTGTACGTCAGGTTGTTAAGGTCATTGTTCACATTCTTAATATTTAAAAATTTACGTTGGTAAAATTTTCAAAAATATGCGTAAATAACTTAAAACAGTTAACCACCTTAAGGCTGTAACACAAAACTGGAATCAATCACTGAAGCGATTAAGAGTTCTCAATATTTCCACTTGGGTACACATTAGTTCATAACAAATTGTATTCAAATTGGAAACACTGAAATAAAACACCATCACTTGAAGTTGTGACACTTGCAGGGAGGGACATTTGCCCGAAGGTGAAATTTGTTGACATTTGCCCAGAGCGCAAGCATTCCAGGAAATGATTAATCATGGGTATTTTTGTCAGTCACACTTGCACGGAGTCCGGTAGGGGGTGAGTCGGACTGGTTATAGGAATGCAGGAGCAAGGGAGGGGGAGGAATTCACCCCTAAATAGCTCATTGCCTTAGTTGACATCTGTGAGACAACTAGTATTCTGTGCAAGTGATAAGTGTAGTGATTCGTGTTGTAGTGAAGATGGAGATCACTGAGACCACCAAGAGGAAGCCTTTGTTGATCTACAATGGACAACAGTACGAGTATATTGTAGACTATACCAACAAAGAAGATGTGACTTATTGGCGATGTGTTGATTATAAGAAAAGTAAATGTAAAGGCAGAATAGCAACGAAAAATAATACTGTCGTAGGCGAAGCAACTCATGTTTGTATTCCGGACGAAGCGGCAACTGAAGTGAGAAAAAGTGTTGTTAATGCAAAGAAGCGTGCAAGGGAAACAGATAATACAATTTCAAAAATTTACGCCGAAGAAGTAGGCCTGCTCTTTAATCGAGGATATGAAATTGTGACTCCACTACCATCACACAGAAGTGCCAAACAATCATTACAGCGCATTCGAAGAAAAAGTGTGGGGCCTACAAAGGACCCAGTCGACTCTGAAGGAATACGATTAGAGGAAAATGATCTACTTATGAATGACGGTAAACATTTTCTACTTGAAGACGACAACAGAGGGCCTAAAGACAGAATATTGGTGTTTGCCAGCGAAAAAGGAAAATCTGCATTGACAAGTTGTTCTTCATTCTTCGTCGAAGGAACCTTCAAGAGTTCAAGCAAACGGTTTGGGCAGTTATTTATCATCCACGCCGATCTGGGAAGTTCTTGGAAAGAAACCAACACTATTCCACCAGTCTACGCGTTGTCGCCAAATAAGAAACGAAAAACATATGATCGTTTTTTCAAAGCAGTGACAAACAACGTACCTGGATGGAATCCTGTGACACTTACAATGGACTTTGAAATGGCAATCAGCCAATCAGCTAAAACTCTGTTTCCTGAAGCTGAAATTTTTGGTTGTAACTACCATTTTAACCAATGTTTATGGAGGAGACTACAAGATTGTGGCCTTGCTCCTGCGTACAAAGAAAATGAACAGATTCGACTTTATATTCGAATGTATTCTGCCCTCGTGCACGTTCCGCTAGAACTGATTGATGATGCTTGGCTAAGTATCCAGGAAAGCACACCTGAAGACGAGAAACTGCGGGTGTTCTATGACTACGTCCTCAACCAGTGGCTTGAGAATGATAATATCCAAAGGATAGTGTGGAACTGTTGCGGAAGACGGCACCGGACCAACAATGTTTCTGAAGGGTGGAACCAAAGAATTAATAGTTTAATTTCGAGGTCTTATCCAAATGTATATTCACTGCTCAAGACTCTACGAGAGGACGCAGAGTATTATGGCCACTTTTTGATAGAATAGCCCTGAATATTGACGGGAAGAAGAGGAAAAAAGCAGCAGTGAAGAGTGATGAAACCACTTCAAAGGCCTTGAAAAAACTGGAACTAGATGGCAAACTAAGGTCTTTCCTTGTTTGTGTTGCTTACTCCCAGAAGTTAAAGTAAAGGCAATGCCTATAGGTTAGAGAAATAGACTCTCACCTGGAAAGATCTGTAAATATGTAAATATTCTAATTCAGCATTAAAAAAAAAAAATCGACGAACTCACATAAAGTGAAAAAAATATATGGGGAACGATAAGAGACTACCTCCCCGTGGTGTTCCCTGGAAACGACGCAAAGTCGGCTAAAAGTCTCTTAAAATTCATAAAATAAAAGTAATATTGCACTATAACACTGAACTAAACCCTTCCAAAATTGAAAGAGGATACGTTTTGAACATTTTAAGATACTAATGTTAGTTCCGGGCAAGTGTCACAGTCTTACATCTGACTCACCAAATGCCATTATGTGGAGGAAAGGGCTCTGGGCAAATGTCACTCCGTGCAAGTGATCCAACCCCCATCACTTAAATTTATTTGTATATCGTTTATGTATATTTAACTCTTTTTTGTAGCAAGCACCCCACTTAGGTCTCCTCTTGATGTACTCTTGATTATTTAAACGCGAGGCAGCCAAGTCAAATGTTTAAATCAAATATTAACAATTAGACACAGGATCTAATTCTGTGAAATTAGCACCGACAAGTTTCACTCAGTTTATGTATAAACTCAAACTAAATACGGCACACGTATTTAAGAATAAAACTTGAAACTTGAAAACTGCAAATCCATCAGTAAACACAAAAGCACTTCCGCAGATAACACAGTTCCGTGAATAAAGGGGTCTTTAGTGTGGAATATCGAAAGCACAGACAGTTACAAATAAAATCACAAATTTTATTAAATCTCCTTAATCCAACAGCACTGAGCGAATTTTGACACAATTCCAATTCTCACTGTAATGAACTAAAATCAAAGGTCTTAACATTTTTACAGTTAATCATTAAGCACTGGACATAGGTTTACACCGTCCACAATGCTGCAACTATTGCCTGACTAGTAGGTAAAGAGCTCCCACTCATTTATTATTTTGTCTACTATTCTGTTCTTTACATTCGATAGACCTATATTTCGGACAGTGGCAGAATTGGTTCTTGAGTTTATAATACGCAATACAGCATCATGCCTTCAGTAACAATCCGTACACTGAATACAGAAAGTAGTAAAAGACCACCAGTTTGTTCGAGTTAAATTTCACTGCCTTATTTCACGTCAGTAATACACAAAAATTTCTACGAACAGTAGTAAACTACTAATCTGACTTTATCTGTGCGTTAGATGTTTCTGAAATGAAGATGCTTTTTCAATGACTGATTTAATAAAGAATTTGAAAATATTATAATACTTTATTATCCTTTATTACGATTAATGTCATATGCTTAAACGTTTTTACTGGAAAAATATAAAGGAATGCAATAAATTCAATATCACATCCATACGGAGCGCCGACGATACGGTCTAATTTCAAACGACGTTCTGCCATGAACTAGGTCATACGGAGAGTGTAGAATAAAGGAGATGTGTAGAGCTGATTCCCATGAGCACGCGCGCGCGCGCGCGCTTGGGTTTTGTTGGCTGTTCTCCCTTCCACTCATCTATTTATTTACTTGTGCGTACACAATTTTGTCTTCTTTTTTGTAATATAAAAGTGCTAAGGGTATACTTTAGACAAAAAATACCGAAAGTATTTGTTTATCCTCGACGTATCGAAAGAATAAGTCCTGCGAAACGTTGACCATATACGGTGAGGGTTGCCCGAAGGTAGAAACACAGAATCTGATGATACGATTTGAAAATATGCAACACAATCACATCGACAACACGAAAAAGAAGTAGTCATATACTTTGCTGAAGCAGTGAAAAGCACCTATCTAAGCCACTAAATGCTAAATAACGGGAAATAATAGAGACATAAATTGAATAAATTACTACTTATTTAATGATACGGGCATTTACGTTAGTCAATACTTTCACACACAATGCCGTTTACATAATTACACAGACGTTTGATATTTAAAATTAAGAAAACTTTAAGTCTTTTAATAACTGAATAATCTTCGCCAAATAGCTAAGAATACGATTGTGCAATAGAATGTTCTGATCTATGTGCCTAGATACATCAGCGTTTTGGGAGCGCTTCGAGCAGACCACATAGGCTATGTTGGCATTCTGAAGAAATACCTCTTTTTGTAGAATATAATGGCATACTTAATTGGCTACTAAAGTGTTGTCTATTTACGGTAAATCATTGCTTGTATTATCAAAAAAGATCCAACGACAATCCGGATTAAAAATTTGGTTAGATTTTTTGTTATCTGAGCTATAACCAAGAAAAGTACTCAAGAAAAGTATTATTGAGTTTTAATTATATTTAGTTTAGCCTTCGTTATATCGAGTTTTATTCATTTTGATACCCTTAACTTAATATTATAAATACATGTTCGTTAGTAATTTCTAACTAATTACTTTACATATACATAAAGTACATAAGTAGTATAAAAACTTAAAACCAAAAGTATCCCGGACGTGCTTGTGTGTGTGTGTGTGTGTGTGAAATGCGCGCGCATGCACACGTATTGTGTGGAGGTTTTTAGTGCTTTTGTTGTAAGTGTGGATGTTTTTAGTATGTTGTAAGTTAGCAAAAATATTTAACATTTTTATTTCTAACATGTTTATGTACATAAGTAGGCCTAAGGCATAGGAAATATGTAAAACGGTGACACTGTGTGTGTGTGTGTGTGAGTGTGTGTGTGTGTGTGTGTACAACGACATCTAATTAATTAAACATAATTTACCTTACTGAAAGCGTTTGCAGAACTGCACCCTGTTTATTAACTCACCTGAAATCATAAAATCACTATTAGTATACAATGGCACTCCAAAGTCTTTACCACACACACACACACACACACACACACACACACACACACACACACACACACACACACACACACACACACACACACACACACACACACACACACACACACACACACACACACACACACACACACACACACACACACACACACACACACACACACACACACACACACAATTCAATGGATAATGAAACTTAGCGACACCATCTGCGCACGCCATACAGTTGGAATTGTGTCCGCCATCTGCACATATGGAATTGTGTCCAACAGTACGACTGCAAAGGAGGTGTGAGTCCAACAGTGGTTGCCGGTAACCAAAACCGGTCAGAAGGATAACAGTCGGCATCAAATCAACTGTTATCAGTAGTGTCTAATTTTTTATCTCGCATCAGTGTAGTTACGTCGTTGACACGTTCTTGCACATCATTAACTAACCGCTAAACCGACAGGAAAATGACGGCGATTCAGCTCCACTGAAGGTGTTAAGCTGCGGTTCATGAATACTAATTGTGGCAACACAGCGGCAATGTAGACTCAAAACAGTAATCTGATCTTACTAATGAGATAATTTGATTGTTGCACAGAGACAGTGCCGGGAAATGTCGCGCAATTAAGAACACGTTATTATACCGAGGACTTCCGATCCTTCTGACAGATGGAGCTATTCAAACCTCAAATGTATTTGTTACGGAAAATTTAGAAAAGTAAGGAGTAATATAAAGTTTCACTTTCATGATGAATGACTTTCTGTAGTTTCCTAATACACTTTGTCTATATTGGTCCTGTAACAAAATGACAGAATATCCACGCCAGTTGTATAATACATATGTTTTGTGTAATTTTAAATACAATTTTTTATACGATTATTGATACGTCCTATCTCATACTTCTCCGTCAGTTAAAAAAAACCGAATGTTTTCCTGTTCTTCATATGTTAAGTCTACTACTCATTATGTGTATTTGAAAACGACTGATAACGCTACAATCTTCCCCTTAATGGAATATTCACGAATGTAACATCACACAATCTCTCTCTCTCTCCCGCCTCTCCTTCAGAAAAGGTAGGCTTACATACTCGTATTCTATGAAAAGAAATGAAATTCTTTTCTCATTTCCAGCGAACTCATTTGTCTTCGAAAACGCGATTTAATACCTCAACTGGCAAACGAATCTTCAATGCAAGAGTTTCCAAGAAATCAAATGTATGTATAAAATGATTTACTCGTTCTCATGAATTCGACACACAGAGGTCTGAGTTTTTTACTGAAACGTGTAAATCATTTTCTGTATATGGTACCTGAATATTTCAGAGTTTAAACATGACTGAAAATGAGAAAAGGCACGATAAATTTATATGGTTTTTTGAAATTAAATTAATTCACTGGTTTGTTAATAACCTGATTTTTACTATGTTTACTGTTTCAAAATGAAATCGCACAAATAAACGAACTAATATAATTTTTGAATTCTGATACATTTAATTACAGAGGAAAATGCTGTTTTAGTATATATGTAACTGGATCTTAATATAAATGGAATAAAATAATGTTTGTACATTACCGTCTGTCACAATAGAACATGTTATCCAGTAGGCCTACATGTCACGTGCATCTTGGATGAGAAGAGACGTAAAAATCTGTGACTACAAGAGCTGATGATCATGATAAGAGGTTTGGGAAAGTAACCTTTCACTGGCTTTCTTAGAAGTGAGGAATTACGAAATCAAAACGTACTCATGAATAAAAAATGATGCGAATTTAGTAAATATGTCTGTTGAAAATAAATAAATAAACAAATAAAAGTAAATCCCTTAATTCAAGAACTATTAACTGAAAATAAAAAACAACAAATTTTTCATGTATTTTCGTAAGGTAATAAAAATATTCAGGGAAACAATTCGTTACGTGAGCAAATGCAGTAGGCCTATGAAATGACGCCAACAGAAGCACAAATGTTAGTACAGTAGCAGTTAAGAGAACAGATAATATTCATATGCTGAATATAGTTATGCTTAGCCTATATCTTTATATGGTCATATGTTCAATATGGATAATATATTAATACAATAGGTATTAAACAAATATGAAACCGTCGAAACGCTTGTAACAGACTGCGTAAGATGTAGTTCAGAGCATTTCGGTTGCCGTAACGCCTTGTAGGGCGCTGCCGACGTCTGGAACATTCTCGTAAAAACATTACTTAACGGATGGCCTGGGCTGCTTATACTGAATAGGGTCGAACATCGGCAATCCAGCCAGCTGTGACGATAAAACATGGTTTAAAAGAGCGTATTAGTAAAGTGTACAGTTGGAAACATATTAGCCGGGCTGTTATGCTGACCATCGATGTATACTACAGTAGACTATATGGATCGCGTGCTGCATTCAATGAATTCGGTCCGACCGCTGCACTAGTGGTGGGCAAGAACACTGCGTATGCTATATAGGCTACTGTCGGCCTACCTGTATAAAGTCTGATTTTTCTGCTTTGTTATAGCTTTTGTTATATTAGCGGAGCATATTTTGCGTTAAATGGTATAGCTATGTCATTTTAACAGTTAATGACTCCAAAGTGGGAAGTTTTTAATAAGCTCTTTTCCAAAATAAACTTAGGCCTATTTGTTTCACTGTAAGATTTCAGCGTTCTGACACATTATTTCAGATTGTCGCTAAGTTCTGTTGCGTTCATAAACAGTTCTGTTGCGTTCTTATTTATGAACATTTAATGTTGAAGCCAGACGAATAAAGATAAGAATAAGGGAAACAAAGAATAAAAAACGCGAGCAGTAAACTTTAAAATGTTTATTGCGTACCTAAAAGAAGTTGGCGTATACGCTCGCCATGGTCGTTAAAGTGTTCAATTAGCAATGCTAATTTACATTATTTTTTTAATTTCATTTAATTAGCTACGTATTAATTGTATAAAAATAGTTTACATTAAACATTACTAAATAATACAAATTTATTTAACTTTTGGCAGACACCAAGCTTAGGGAAGGTAGGTGGAGCGGTTCTTTCCTTTGCAATATCAAAGCACAAGATTTTATAAAATAATGTCCCTATTAATTTGGTAAGTTTCACTTCATGGCTGTCTTCAGAAAAATCATTGTTTGAAATATGTTTTCTAAACACTGTGCCGGCAAAGTTTTTGCAAGCTGATATAATCATTTTTTTGGTATTAAGTTTACTATCAGATATAATCAATAAATTATACATACATTTTGCAATCTTTAAAACGTCTGATGACGCTCTAATTAATTTTCCGCTTGACACAAAGTCAGTAAAATGAGTGTAAACGCTCAGGTTATTGTCATCTGTTGTCAGTCAAGCAAAAGGAAAACAAATTGTTATAATAATAAAATCTTCATAACCACAAATTTTCAGTAGAACTGTCCCAAATGTAATAATTGTAAGGTGTCAAAACAAGTGCATTACTGACTGAATGATTCGTTTAATAGGCTACACGTGTTAACTTAGCGTCAAACGCTTTATTGCCCACCATTGTGTGGGAAGCTTACGTGCTTCGGACCGTTTTCTGCCATTCACTTTGCCTGTCAGCACGCGATCCATACAGTATACATCGATGATGCTGGCAGACGTTTCGGCCTCACCACCGGAGGCCATAATCAGTGTCGGTAACCTCATCACTGGAGTGAATCGGCGGACAACGTGCCAATTGTTACCGACACTGATGATGACATCCCGACGGTGAAGCCGAACGTCTGTCACCATAAACTATAGACCACGGTAACAGGCCGACTAATAATGTTTCCAACTATGTGGATTGCTCATTGGTGTTACGGACTATTCCAATTATTTGACACAATGAGTCGTATTTTTTTTGATTGTGCATAGTGCGTATGGAGAACTGCATAACTCGTACAGTATAAGCAGTGTCGAATTTAAGCATAGGCTACATAGGCTGAACCACAAACAAAAAGATAAAAAAAGAACGGTCAACTTGCATACAAATTATTTGGCCCCTGTTTCAGAGAACAGTAGAAGTTATTATAGGAAAAGGTGGTATTATGAGCCATATGTAGGGTAGAGTGGGGCAAGAGTGAGCACTTAAATTTTAAATTCATCTCAAACTGCACTCATTGCACTGAGTCTCATTAGATTTTAACAGAAATATCATGAATCCCGTAAGGTTCGGTTAAGAATTTTTTATGATTTCAGCTACTGCAACACATGTAAATAAATATATTTCCAAAACATGTCAAATGCGTTAAATTGTTTAACATAGTATTGAAAATTTACAAAAAACAGTGTATCCCAATTTAATTTGTACACTTAACAATGATTTTATTTGCAGTTATGGAAGATATAATTTTCAAAATTTTACGGGAGAGGGACCCGGACGCCCCGTTTTACTGAGAGGTATTCCATATCCCCCAGACCCCCTCGCTAGTTGGGGGGGGGGCCGCACCACATGTTCAGCCTAGGGGCCCACTAACTCTAAATCCGGCCGTGAGTATAATTGTGTTTGCTTTAGAAAACTGCAAATGGAAATCTTGACGACTTATTGTACCGTTTCAAGATCAGAAGAGTCATGCAATCGTCGTAAAATTACAAAAATTAAGGATATGAATTAAGTACAGTCTTCAAATTTGCAGACAAAGCGATAACGCAGGAACATTTACGTGCGTGTAGCCGGCAACGCGACAATAGATTACTGCCAAACGAGCGAGTACGTGATAGGCCTACGTACTGTCTGTCGCTGTACCCACGTATAAGAGCATTAACTGACTTGACGGTAGGCTTAAACGTAGAGATTATTACGCCGACAAAGCCTATTATTAAAACGACGATTATTCAAATTGCAAATTAAATTATGTTCCGTGTGCGCGGGAATAAACACCGCCGAAACAACAGGATTTTACGATTACAGTGAGATGTCACCTGTGGTCGCCGACACACGAAAGATTTACATACATTACGCGCACACCCGCGACCGGTGACCGATGTAATTTAATACGAGCCCGGTTTATTCGTATGAGTAACCACAAACTCTGTGCTCGCGCACGGCTGTAAAAGTTGGATGTTTTCTCAGGAAAACAGCGAAACAGGCACACAAGTAGGCGAAATGGAATGTCATGTTCGTTACAGGACTCTATCAAATTAAAAGTGATATGATGTAATTACAAAGGTTAAATGTTTTATATTATACTTTTTTAGCGTACCGTGTCACTTATTAAATAATTAAGTTATATAATTACCTTTATATCCACTTGATACCTTACCTTATCCAACAAGTGGATATAAAGGTAATTATATTAGTTAAATGTTTACTCGTTACAGGAAATTACATACAGGTTTCTATAAACAATTGTAACAACAGACGATAATTATTACATAGTCTACCCACGAAATAAAAAATATGATTAAGTTAAAATATCGAAAAATGCTTACTGTTTGAAGAAAATTAAAACATCGAAGTATATTCCACTGTTCCATTCTTCAGGTAACAAAATTTAAGTACTGTTAGCATATTGTGCGATTTATATAGTAGACGGTCCTCGCCAAGTGGAGTCCTCAAGGCACTGGTGGGTCCTATCTGACAGACCATAACACTGCCATATGTAATAACAATTATAATATTCGTTTAGAAAGGATTCAACCCAATATTCCGTATTACAAACATACGAGAGTGGGGAACCTTGCTTTTTGTAAGCTCGCCAAAAGTCACTGAACTGAACGTGAATCCCCTATTATCTGTTTCCTAATTTTATTAAACTCTTTCGAACCTACAGAAAGATGTTATTACAGAATTCACTTATAAAGTGCACAAAACTACAGAAGAATAAAAAAATATTCTGTACTTTTGAGTGCATACAAATTGGCGTATCTTTTAGATACAGAATCGCCAGCGGGTTTATCACGTTATCTGCATGTTAACTCAACGTACGCCCGCCTTGGGGCGTTTAGAGCACCGCCTAGCATTTGCTACTAATCGAGTCTATTACAACTTCTCATCCAAATATCGACAGCAGCCAACAGAACGGTACGAATATTTGGCAACCGCACTGCGGAAGCGACGTCTGCAAACTTCCGCACAGAAACCATATTTGTTTACTACTCACTGTGGGTTCAAACAACACTATTTTAGTTTGACACGTAATGTAAATGAGTTATAATTATCGATAATCATATACTGGATTCATACACATGGATGTATGCATACACGCAAAGGACAGCGGGAGGACAGAGAGAGCGAGAGAGAGTGCATGAAGAAGTGAGAGACTGTGCGAAATTCTATTTTCTTACGCAATAAGCGTGGAACACGTGCATACAAATACAAGTAAGATTTTACAAAACTAAGTCAGCTGGCTGAAGGAGAGATGTCTGCCAACGCACAGAAACTAACTTTGCACACAGCGATCTTTAATATTTAACTTTTGACTGGATCTGCACCAGCTGCAACTTCTTCAACTTTGTAAATAAACGGAATAAAACACATACGCGCAATTCAGCGCCCTAACTTTTACAGATAAATCTGTTTAACTGTATATTCCACTCAAATGTCTTTAGTTTATTTCGTGAATCACCGACTGAATAACACACAACAGTTGGTTTTGCACGTTACAGTAGGTCCACACCAGTCACTGACTTACATTGATGGGGCATAACGTAGGCTATATTCTATTCTGTAGGCGTTTACTGTGGAATGGGGTTTGTCGCAACTGAAGAGTATGTACGTATGTATGTATCTAGTGTGTGATGCGTGCAGTCCCCTGAAAACTCTCCCCTGCCCAATTGAATGTAAACCATCTTGTCGATTGATTTATTGAAGTGAGGATTATTACAAATTTTTCCAGTAATTTGCAGCTGACATCGTTTCTGGAGATCATTACGAGGCGGCGGTATCTTATAGCCCCCCTTAAATTCTGCCTTTGATTCTTAGGTGTTTTTTAATCAATGAGTGAAGTTGCGAATACAGGTACGTATATAAAAGAAGTGTCGTTTCATAAGAAAACAACCAGTCTCTGAGTAACAACTACTTTTCACCACCTTACCTCTTCATTCTACTTCGAACATTAGCTACTATAATTCCTTTCTATCCTAGCTTTATTTCCCGCTTGGGTATAGCCGTGGCATGGAACGTCTTCCCACTGAAAAAACGTAATTAGTGAGGAGACATGGTCTACCCCCTCGGCTACATTATTTTTGTGTGTTTCCGTCTACTTAAGCTTCACATTATCATCGAAATAGTTGGACTTCCGATCCGCCGTTGAAGAAAGTAGTTATTAAACTTCTGTAACCGTTAGTTTAGACAGAGGGTTTCGTCCCAGTGATGTGAAGAGAATACTCTTCGGTCTCGCATTCTGTAAGGAATCACTAGAAGTCAAATAGCCGCAATTTTTTTCATTTCATACAAACAACACCAAAGTATATTCGGCTGTACTTTCAGTTAAACAAAACAAGCCAATTTACTATATAAATACATGGACATTTGAACACTAAGTAGTGTTATGAAAAACATAACATTTTTAGCAACAATCAATTTTCACTAATGGAACTATAACTGTAGACCTACATTTTCCCTTAATAAATATTTCAGTTTTATTGTTCGAATACGGTCCGTTATACGTTATCAGTGGCTCCAAAATTTATATATTTACTCCACGTAGTATGTATAAAGATGTTGAGCAGACGTTACCAATAGAAAAAACCCCGGCTATCATCATACATTATGTACCAAACGCTACCATGAATTGATATGTTTCCAGTTAACGACGCCCAGCGGTACAATTTCAAATACTATTTTCTATCTGCTGTCCGAACCGTCGCACGAAGTATTGGCTTGCCTCCCCTCTCGCCCTTTGTTCTCCTTAACAAAAAAACAGAAAAAAAGGCTATCCTAAGACAAAAGGACGAGGGAAAACTCGCGCGCGATCGGAATTCTGTATAAGACACTTACTTTTCATTGTTCACAGCACGTGATAAAATAAAATTTTCTACGACTACTTTCACACTGATTCTATACTGGTTCAACGAGAAATCTTATCGTATTACAAGCACACTCAAGTACAGACACTTACGGCAGTCTATTTCACTTCGTCGACTTGAAAAATTTAACTGCTTGTAATTTAAAATTGTTGAGTTGTCGCACAATCGCTTACGGTATTTCATTTAACTAAGAATAATTTACCAAATTATTAAACATTCTATGAGAATTTACCGTTTTGTATGTCCTCCCACATTAAAGTAATATAAAATCGATTTAACGAATTAACACACGCATTTTCTCGATGATCACACAACTTTATCGGAATAATAAAGGATACAAATGTAAATTCACCCACCGGTGTTGCATTCCAGCGTTATCGTGCAGCCTTAATGCATCCTCGTTGCAAATCATTGCCCATAGAATCGAGTAAATTTCTTGGTTTCATTAATCACATTGTCCACTTTCAGATCACGGTGGAGATCATACAGCGGAGCATCAACTACGATACAAATGCTTAGTTCTGCAAACGGCGAATGACTTTGTTTTACTTTGTTTAGCACAATCATATATAGGTCTCCAAATAGGCGTTACATTTGTTTATAAAGCCCTCGCTTGTTGTGTTACGACAATTTCTATTTTATGTCTGTCAGTACACAATTCTGAATCTTATATCGAGTTCTTTAATTTTCATCGGAGTTTAGCATACCAAGTGCTGTATTGAGATATTGTTCCCGACCGATGGTTATGTGCTGTCAATGACGAATAACGTGGAGGCTGGAGCTGAACCCTGTGTTCGTAAAATCGACATGCAGTTTCATTACATATATTTTTGTCCATTCCCTAGTCCCGTTGATAACATGACTTATTGGTTCTTCTGGGTTTTGTTCAACTGTTTCAGCTACAGATAACACCGCAGTGTTAACTGCAAATGTGGAAACTGTGTGTTGGCAAGTCACTCATATACGGAAGCTAAGGCAATGGCCTCAAACGTCTGCTTTTGTTTTAGTTCTGAGTAATCACCTTCTTGCTTAACACGAACAATTCGATTATAATATCTTTACTGAGACATAATAAATCAGTAAATCTGAATACTTTGGAGAACTGTGTTGTACAGCAAGACAGTGGAATTCTTCTTCATGTACCAAATATGAAATTTTAAGAAGAATCAATTAAGAAATAATAGGATCAGAGATAATAATCTGGATAGGAATGAAGTACCATGGAAAGCGCTCTATCCCTTTACTAATCCTAATAAACGCCCTTTTTATAGCCTCCCCATAGAAGCTACCATACATCCTTTACACCTACTGGTTCAATAACTGTTATATTGCCGCACTTTTCTATTTCTTTATGATAACTGTTAATGTTTCTTGCAGTTATGGTATTTTATATTTCATAGCCACAATAATAATAGAATACGTATATTGTTATTGTGTATTCTGCATGTTTCTAACTGTGTTTAACGAACTCAAATAGATAAGTCGATAAGAACACAATTATGCGAAGAGTGTTTGCAATAACACACGATGTAAAATACTTCGCTACTTAAGTATAAGCGCACAACTGACAGACTCGGTATTGCGTAGATTGTCACGGCTGGAGTAATTACTAAATGAATTTAAGATTTCTGGACTATTGGGCCGTGATGGATGGCTTGTAATGGGATTTTTAATTCACTAGACGTTTCCCCCACCCACCGGAGGCTTTCTTCAGTAGTAAAAGTTAAAAATAGTTAAAAACAAGGGATGGCATACCGAATGTACTCAAGTTGAGACGAATGCAATTGTGGAAGCCTACCATCCCTTTTCGAACTATTTTTAACTTTTACCATGGAAGAAGTCCTCAGGTGGGTTGTCGAAACGTCTAGCTAATTAAACAAGTCGCCACATCACAATCGACCACGACCCAATAATCCGGCAATTTTAATCTCTTTTATTTTCCGTCGACGAAACTTCTCATCCGTTCTTCGAAAATTTTTATAATTTAACAGTCTTGTCACCGGAAAAAGTATGAAACTTACGTTAAAAAGTTTCGTTTACAACAACTAAACAATGCTGCTTTATGTAAAACCGAATAATTATATGTAAATTTGCATGAGTTGATTTGTTCACCTGAATGAAGTAGGGTTACGTTCATCAGTTTGGAAACCATGCGACGAAAACAAACGTAAGTGGCCCTAGGCTTTTGCTATTATTATTCTTATCGGTCGACGCTTGATCACCACAGGGACGTGGTCGGTCTATTAGTTTTATTAAATTAATTTTTGCACGGACATATTCAGTGATGAGTTAAAGAAATACATGTCTAAAGTTACGATAACAAAATTAAATACAGGTTTAACAGTAATAATAATAATAATGACGGCAACAAAAACAGAACTACAACAATAAATGATACTTGAAATTTGATTGCATAAAATTTCTATTTCACACTGGATTTCTTATGACAAGTTAATGAACCCTCGCACTTGTTATATTAAATGCAATATAGAAAACATAATATAGATTTTAAAATCGCACAATCTATGAAAACTATTCGTTCTACGGAGAAATGTAATAATTAAATTCAATAATGTATTATTCAAAAGGAAAACAAATTCGAAGCAGGTTTGCCATGTACCATCATCACGGGGAAATAACAGACTAAGTGCTTAGCCTAAGGTATAAAAACGTCGCTAGTTACTACGTAAAGATTCATATTATTCATCGATCCTATAAAAGCGTAGGTAAGTGGAGTTTAACAACAAGGCTAAAAAAAATTAGGTAACAATAACGATCCATAACAAAAACGTTGCTTGTTATCTATTTTTGCGAACCATGGTGTACTGGGCGTTGGAAAGGTCAAACGACACAAGGCAGGTCACAGAATACGGCGTAACGCGCAGAACACAAAATACCCTTCCACGAAAGGTTTCAATTAGATCAGAAATATCCCAGTTTCGTCAGAATGACGACCCGTTGTTCGTTATGTTCACCGCAACCGTCATCCTTAACACATACACACGTTTACTACGTATGAACAAAATGCAATATAAACTACAGGTGTAATGTTCAAACAATAAGTCTGAAATACTTCGACAGGAAATTTATATTATAGATAAATTTAAACTGATTCTTAATGAACTGAATGTTTTACTTTCCCCTCACGTCAAAATATTATCCAACGTATTTTAATTTCACACAACGTAGACAATCAATTGTCAGACTTACTAGGTGCAAACTTGCCTGGATTACTTGTTCCTATTCCAGTTACTTCTAAACATTGTGTGTTAAGGACTTAATTTATTTTCCCTGCGTCTTCATTAATCTTGACCCCCTTCCTAGTAAAGGCATATTTATTAGTTTAATATAGTGTACTCTAGTAACATGTGAGCAAATGACAGCACTTCAGAAGGTGGTACTACCTGTCGACGTTCTAATCAGTTCAAGGGATCCGATCAGTTGGTGGGGGCACTTCAACTTGTCAAGGCAGCCTCATACCTCGCTATCAGGTAGCACTGTTTAACCCTTTCCTTTGTTTTTCACCAGAAAGACAGATTTTCTACCACAAACATCTCTTACGTGTTTATACGATTCTCAGAACTTTCGGTCTCAGTTTGATGTTCTAATTGTAGCAGCATGTCTCTAATTTATCTTCTTCTTCCGTGTTAAACAAAACTAAGAGAAAATATCTGTGGGAATTACTACTATCCTGCAGTAAGATAAATATTTAATTACACCAAGATTTATAAATGACAGATTAACAGATAGAATTCTGGGTTCAAGCTTTTATTGCATTACGTTTTGCTGGGAGTGATTCTAGTAATTGGCACATTTACAGAACCGTCTATGTGCAACGTTGTATTCCATTAGACAGTACTCCACCCGGCAGCGTGACCCTTCTACACATGCACGCACGGACACACGCACGCACACACACACACACACACACACACACACACACACACACACACACACACACACACACACACACACACACACACACACACACACACACACACACACAACTGAATATGCATACACGAGAGGACAGGAAACTTTTCAAAACGACGGACGCAATTAACAATCTATAATAGACAGGCTGTCGCTTACAACCGTACTGCTACTTTGTATATGCAGACCAGTAAACATTTCGCCGCCGGCATAATTCGTTAACTCAAAGGTAGGGGGTGAATCATCCCTATAAAGCTGTTGACTCAACACGTGCCCTCAAGTAAAACGCGGGTCGATTAAAGCATCTGGTACCGTGCAAAGCATAAACATACGGCGA
Organism: Magicicada septendecula; assembly: GCA_034769895.1. Taxonomy (NCBI): domain Eukaryota; kingdom Metazoa; phylum Arthropoda; class Insecta; order Hemiptera; family Cicadidae; genus Magicicada; species Magicicada septendecula. The sequence continues at coordinate 260,544,656 of CM068371.1, read as the reverse complement.
ACGTAGGTGTACACACACTTTCCGCGAAATGTAATAGAATAAATTAATTTTTGTTGTTGTATTCCGAATGCGGTAGGGAAACTTTGTAAACGAGAGAATCGCGGAGGGGAGTTAAATTTTTATGTACCAACAAACATTCTGAAAAGGACAATGGAATAAATAACACAGATTCATTACAGAGGAATGAGAATGTCTGTTCTCCCTTTTCGCTAATCAAGTATTCACTCGTCTCTGTAGTTTGACACAACTCAACTAAAAATGTTAGTTCGCGGAGAAATTGATAATCTTCCTACATCACTCAGCTACACTTAATTTATGAAACGACTAATGAAATATAAAAAATATATTGTTATGAGGATCGCATGAATTATAATCATAAAAACTGGATAATCTTTAAATGCCATAGAAATCAACAGTAACAATTTTTACTTAGCATAACTACGAAAATTATTGCATTTGCATTACATTAATTCTCCTATGTTAACAAATACGCTGTAGGCTACATACACAAGTAATAGCAATCACTAAGCTCATCAATAAATAACTATATCGCAACACAAACTCTTCATACTTGCACTAACACCGCACTCAAACCGCTGTAAAATAATTCAAAGAACTGGTTAATTGCACCCGCCCAGTATTATATAGACACGCTGAACTTAGGTCGTCTGTGGTACAATGTAGACTACAAGCTTCCTACATTAATGGGGGAGTTCAGGAATGCGCGAGCTTGTCCTCGTTGTTAAAAGACGGTAAAAGAATAACGTGTCTACTTGTTGACCGCTCGGTATGTGACAAGGTTCGTGTGGCATACATGTTATTTACGGCACATCGTCTAACAAAATATTATTGAAATATTGTTAAAAGTTATTTTTGTTAATACTTTTATTAATCAGTTAAATCATTTGGAGGACGAAACAACAAAACGAAACGGAAGTATGTACCTACACCAGCATACGACACTTTTTTTTCTTTCAGCTTCCTGACTAAATTCGAAAGTGGATATGTAGATTTATTTGTAGGCACCAACGTTTAAAATTATTTTGGGATGTATTTATTAGTTTCCTACCAACAGACATCGCACAACCAAGTTTCTCATAAATATCGTGACCGTACATAAAATACTAAATTTTTTGAAGGAGGGCAATTCCTCATCGACCCTTATGATCCAATAATTCAATTCTTCTCTTCCGTATCCGGTTATCGACAAGCCCTTCCATTACACTTTTCCTAAAGTCTTCCTCTTATACGGAAAGAATTATTACACTGCCAACGCTCAAGTACATCCCGTCCCCCTAGCTGACGTTTTATATGATACTTAATGACCCGTCACACACTTCTGGCTCGTAAGTCAGTACTGTCCAGTTTGACGTACACGAATACATAATTCGTCTCGTACACTTAGATAACTGTAGGCCCTCTGTGCAGCTAACTTATAAATTTCAGTTAATTTTCTTACACAGCGAAATTACTACAGACAAAGTGTAGCCCTACTGACCGATTTAACTGACGTTTTGACTAACATTTTTAGCTGGAAATGCCACTTCTAAATGTTAAATTATTATTAGTTTCAATTATTATTTAGCCTATTTAAAATTAAAAGAGTTTTAAGGAGTCTTAAATTAAATTAAGAAGTTTTGGATTAAACGATTCCCAGTTAATAAATTCTTTAACTGTTTAACGAAACGAAAGATAACAATAGGCCTAACAAAACACGAAGTCAACGCATTCTCAAAAAATTATAATACCGAAATTTTTTTTTATTTTCTTAGACACCTTTTAACTTTAGTGTACTGAACACGTACTGAACTGACTGTGCAAAAATTAAAATTAAAAATAGTAATTACCTAATTTTAAAATTATACCAAAAATATTATAACACAAATCAACAAAATAAACTGGAGTTGCAAAAATGCGTCCCAAGACGAAGGATATCATAAAAAAAGGACGAAGGGACAACTTTTCATTTTTATTACTCCTATTACCGGTAACAATTCACTGTAGGCCTACAGTTACGACACGCTTGCTATATTTTTGTATTATAGAAAATATGCGTGCCAACAAAACATAGGCCTACTGTATCAAAATGGGAAAAGCCGCTACTACAAACATAGACAGATCTCTTAATGATGTATTCGTTCGTCCCGTGAAGTAATGGTAGCCTATTGTTATTTCGGTTGCTAAATGAATCTAAATACACGCAAAGCGTTGTTAGAATTTTACGGCTGCGGAAATCACGAAAACGTCTGACCAATGCGAATGAGATGTAAAAACGAAAAGCAGCTGCAAGCACAGAACCGGAGTTTACGCTTAGCATGAATTAAAATGTCAGTCCTGACTAAACAAACTGCCAATAGATAGCCTATATCTAAATAATAAAGGATATAAATTTACGGTCGGCATGTCACTTACGGATATTAGTTATAACATCACCCACGTTAAATGTCTATTAAGAATGAGCAATAGTAATAAAATTCATAATGGGCAACAGTAGTGAATGTAATAAAAGGATGTTATGTTGTGGCAGTTAATGGTAAATAGTCTTAATGGCAGCCTTTCGGTACGTTGAACCTTACAAGGTCAAGAAATGTCTATCTTTCCTTTGTAAATGCAGGCTACAAAAGACAACCCCCACCACTCTTACAGACCCTGTGTTTTCATCAGGCTTTGGATGCGACTCTAGGAAAACGTGGAAATTTATACACGAATGTGTACCACGGGTTGATTTAACAATGTAATTAATTTAATAATAAAAAAAGATGTTAAGAGAAAATTGAGAAAGGTAATAACATTTTTATGATAAAATGAAATTACATTTTTTAAAATGTGGAGGTTTTACTTCCCTGATAGTTAAATTACGTTGATACTTTATTTACAGGGTAATAAAGAGATACACTTAATTATAGTACATCAAATTCACAGTAATTAACATGCTTTTGGTAGTACTGACGATGGTGGTGGCCTGACTTTTGTATTTCGTCAATACGTCGCTCAGGCACAAATTAATATCTCCTCGCAAGACTTGGAGAGCAGATAAAGGATCGAATGCTTTGTGTTGTGAAGTTCCCGCTTGCTTTTATTTGTTCTGAAAACCTCAAACCCCCAGTAATGAAGCCACGAAAAGAGTAAGCCTTTCGTTTCGTATATTTGTTTGGGGTTTACTTGTTGACAAAAGGGCGCGCACAATGAAAAGCTCTTTCTGAAACAGCCTTTCAAGTTGTCTCTTATTCTTAAACCAGTTTTTGTGTGACTCGTTTACCCTGTTGTTTATACACCTATCGCTTTACATGTAATTCAAACTTCATATGTTTGCGCCACCTACGCGTGCGCACGTGTGGCTGGCTGTAGCATACGCTAATCACTACTTTTCACGTGTTCAAAACGATCGTTAATTTAAGTAATATTAAAATTTTTCACGATCGTTCCGTTCATTAGAAAATCCCACTCTGCCGACTCGGTTAGACTGTTAGCACTACCGCCCTTTTATATTTACGGGTTACTCTGACAAATCAAAAAAAAATATTCATGGAACAGTTTCAATAAACTGAAGAAAACATATCCATTTAATAAAAATGAAGACTGATAAAACCAATCATTATATAACTCGAACTGAAACTTTAAAGTACATGCAAACGTCTGTTAACTTTCAATTGTTACAAGGGTTCACTAGCTAAAGGCAATTTCTTGGGCTACATACGATATAAAAAATTACAACAACAATAACAAAAATAATAATAATAATAATAATAATAAGAAGAAAAAGAAGAAGAAGAAGAAGAAGAAGAAGAAGAAGAAGAAGAAGAAGAAGAAGAAGAAGAAGAAGAAGAAGAAGAAGAAGAAGAAGAAGAAGAAGAAGAAGAAGCAGCAGAAATATTAATTTACAAAATAATAACGACCGTACATATATTAAAAATAAATAAAGAAATGTATACGATCCAGTACTTCATGCGTACTGTAACGTCTGAACATGTTAATTTTCAGAACATAATAAAATCAGAAACTTAGAAAGCTTTTCCTGTTTTGAAATACTGTACACTATTATTTTCCACTGTCTTTATATTCAATATAACAAAATTTTAAGGGGGAGGCGCGAATCGACGGAGGGGGGAGTGGGGGGGAAATCCCCCATGGTCACTTCAGATGACATTTTAACATTTTATTCGTCGTTTTGTGATTGTGAAATTCTAACGACCATTGTCTAATTAATTAATTAAACTTAATTAACTAAAAAACGCCTTCTGCCCTTCCATTAACTCTAAACATAAATGCTTTCATTACTCCTATACACAGGCTTCAAATTTCTACATTTATTTCAAAACACAAAAGTTAGATTAATTTTGTACACATATTGATTGATAATTACTACGTCTAATTATAGCTTTTTTGGTTTGTTAGTGAATCCATGTTATTTACAGTTTACATTGCACACTCGAGGATACGTAACAAAATTCGCATCCTTAAAATGAGTCCTTGTAGTTTGAAGTAATAAGTACACGCTTATTAGGGAATACCGGTACAAACAAGTAGATCCAGGCAGAGCAGAGAGAGTCTATTGAACGTACAGGATACACGCTCCCGTCACTTGGGTCACATGGCTGTCATTGTACTCGTGATTACATTGTTAATTACAATTTATTTTAACAAAATGTTAATAACTTTACAGTATACATCACCAATATGTATACAACATAATGTACAGGTCTATTACGTGAAAGGTTACATTAGATCATCCAACTTAGTAATAACGACATAACGACGAGAGGTAGTCTGGTTACAACAAAGTATTTCCTTTAACGCCTGATTGCAACTGCTTCCTTTTCCTTTATTTTCTCATTATAATAATTCTGTAACGAGGCAATTACGTTGAAAAATGAATAAATAATGCGCAATTATGGTGACCTCATGAAGTCTGTAATAAGGACGATGTTGCTCGCAACAGGGAGAACTGCTATTATTAACCCCTTGCTGCAGTCAAGTATGAGATTAATTTTAGATTTACAAAGTTACATGGCGTTTCTACGTTTTTTTTAATTTCCATTCAGCGTGAAATTAAGACGTAAAGTTACGCGTATAGTGTACTGTACTTAAAAAAGGGGCGCGAGTGAAAAAGCGCGCGCGCGTGCACACACACACATACACCGACGAAATATTGATATAAGAAATCTGTTATTTTTCTTGCAATCACTGAAATCGTTACGACATGAGGCCGGTGCTTTCTAAATCACAGCGGCTTAATCTGTTGCAGGGTCGAACCAACCGTTCAGCGAAATACAGAACTTAAACAGACGTTGCAACAATCGGTAATAAATATACTGTTATAATGGTTCGGTCTCAATGATTACAAATTCTGTTTACATCAAACGACATAACGTCTGTGATTAAATGTATGCTGTTAATTTTCGTCCCAATTCATATGGCTCTGCGTCTAGATCCCCGGGACATATCAACAAATTAGTAACGAAAACAAATCCAAAAGGATCTTCCAAAATAAATTTGAAATTAACGTTCAGTATAATAACACCATTAATTAACAAAATATGTTAATAATATAAATATATTTACGTTTTCCTTATGTAGGTTTGACTTATAAGCAAATTAAAACTTTTTGAACAAGAAATGAACACTTTTTAATTTACAATTCAAATGTATTTCAATAATTTAAACTAGCGTCAACGTTCGAACGGGGAAAACGTTTTCATTAAAGAAAAACTTCTCATTTACAAATTTTGAATAATTGAAATGAAAATACAAATTATTATTATTTAAATTCACTATTTACTATTAGGTTAATAGATTCAATTAAATTTTAATTTTTTAAATGTTAATCTCTTTTGGTTTCAATTTAAAGTTCTTCTGTAATTACCGTATTAATTATGTATAATTAAAGATAAAACATGAAGAAAGAAAGGAAAGTTATTAGCACAGTAAAGATAAGAAAGCTTCAGTATCTGGGACGTCTCATTAGAAATGAACACAGATATTACTTATTGTAGTTCCTATCCATACTACATGGAAAATTACTTGGAAAGAGAGGAGTTGGGCGACCGAGAATACCATGGCTGACAATTTAAGGACCTGGTTTGGCATGAACACAACTGACTTATTCCGTGCAGCAGTTAAAACAGTCTGTATGATATCCAACATCCGAAACGGATAGGAACTATCAGAACAAGAAGAATTATGTACGCCTACGCTTACATATTCCTAAGTTTTCCTATAGATTAATTTTTTGACCTTCGAATATAACAAAGGTTTTTCAGATTTTAAAAACCTAAATTAGGGAAGAAATTATTATTAAGTGATTCGGCAAGCAAAGAATTCGTAGATTCATAGATTTTAGTTTTAGAATGTTTGCACTTTATTAATAAATTATTAAAAGTTTTTTAGTTCAGCTAACATAACTCTTATTCTAGTCACAACATTAGGTTTTACAGAGGCTACACCACTCAGACTGTGAACTAAAGTTGTAGGTATCAGAACTAAAACTAAAGTTTTAGGTATCATTTATCAAAATGTATGGTGTTTAATCAAAGTTTTAATAAGTTCGAAAATGTACGGTTTATTCTTCTAATGTTACTGAAATTTACATATTATTTGACTCTTCTATTGCGATCTACTAATGGAATTATTTTGTCAATTTTGGCCTATTATTACGTTACCAAAATTACATTCTTATTGTGAGAGTGTTAATGTATGTGCTAATACATTATATATAATATAGGCCTATACATATTAGAATTCGCAAAACATAATCATAATAATTCACATACCTAATAGATTAATAAAATAGGAATATATTACTAGCACGAATTACAAACTAGCAAATACATAGGCCTTACGGAACTTTGATAACCGCGACAGTCACAGAAAATTAGCGACAATCAACTTCCAAACCAATAATTAGAAAGAAAACATCTAGTGAAGCTGCAATATAACTTGTTTTGATCAGTATAATGTTCAGATCAAGTGATGAATTATATACTGAACACTAATGACAATAAAGCCGAGAACGGTACTCTAATAACGAGAAACTATTAGTGATTTTTTTTTGTAATGTCAGCACGAAATTTCACCTAAAAAATTAGGTTCTAGTTATGTTACGTTTGTTAGAACTTTGACTACATATAGGTTCTAATCTACACTACGATGAAAAACATAAATTGACGAAAGGTTTCCACAGAGCACACAAACAGTGCGAAACGAAAAGGAGTGAAAGAGTGAAAGTGAACTTGTGTGTCTGACAGCGAGAAACGTAAACGACAAACGCACGTGACGAGGGCGCGCGCTCACAATAAACAATAAAACCAATAGACGAGCAGTACATTGATCGCAGTATACAGGGTGGGTGAAACAAATAAAAAATTACTGGTACGTAGCGAGATAAGACGGGAGACGAGTCGTCCGCTTTGTCTCAGCGACCGTGAGGCGACAGTTCTTGTTAACTGAGATCAAAAGAGAAATGGGTTTCACGGGGAAGTGAAGTGGACCGGCAAGAGAACCTTCCTGTCACTTGCAGTACGTATGTTCATCCCTCTGGAGCGCGCCAGATAACGTTGAATTCCCAGATGAGTTCAACCCTTAGCATCGCCATCGCTGTAGCTCTCAAAATGCTACTCAAATATATTCAATACGCATTTGGCATCAAATACTATGTCCGAAAGAAACCCTTAGTAGAAATATATCGGCTTCCAAGAGCACCGATAGAAAAACGCTGAAGAAAGTTCAAACAATTTAGATATGTTGTGAGGGGAAAATTACATATAAATGATCATTTACACATGAACATATAATGTTCACATGGGCGCTTTTCAGTGAATGCAGAAGGACTGAGACTACAGAAATTCAATACAGAACTGATGAGCACTAAACATCATTTTGCTATGTTAAATTATGGAAACAATGACATTATGTTAAATTATTATAGAGATTATTAAAAAGTTTGAGCCGAATTTATTTTGAAGTAGGCAAGTTGCATCAGGTGTATAATTATACAGTTAGTGTTTGCAAGATTTTATAGCTTGCAAATCGAGTATATAATTTTTTTTTCATCGGCACAGGCCTACTTCCTCAGTACATTGTATATATATTATAGTGCAAATGAAGCGTTTCATTTCAATTAGGCCTACACATATTTGTCGGTAGTCGTCCGCTGTAATAAACCTACCGTAAAATCGATGGAGGACAAATCCAAGCTATTGAAAACTTGAAACGAGTCACGTGTCAATTTGCATTGATTTATAAAAAGCTGATTCATGGCTGTCTATAAGATGTGCAGTGTAACTGTTAAATTCCCAAGTGAAAGGATGGCAATTCCAAGTAAACCCCTCCAGATATGTATCTTAAACTGAGAAATTCAGCTACGTATTACGTAGTAACTAAAATTGAACCTTGCCATATCAAATTTTGCTGAAACGGAGTTGAATTTGGAAGTAAGTAGCCTTGGTGGTATTCCTTACACATCTTTTTTAATAAATATTTACGTTGTTTTACCCTAACACGTCTTGAAAGCCCATTCAGAGCTTTTGTGGGGTGAACGTGTAGGCCTATAAGGCTATTATGGGTGTTGCCTATTACTGTTCGGGTCCGTACGCAATTTACATTTACTTGTACGTCCAATTGTATGTCCAGTACGCTTAACTAACACAAATTAAAACCTTGTGTACTTGATCAATAGTAAACTTCGATGATGTACACATGGACCTGAAATCAAATAGGTCTACTCATTTGATTCCATAATTTAACCGACGCATTACGACACATAACATGTTTACAATTCACGAGACTTACGTTCAAATAAGTAGAACCTTACGTTAGGCTACTGAACTTCATAAGTAGATGTCTTAAATAAACGGTCCCGAGAAAACAAAAATAAATAAATACAGAAACTTATACAGTGTGGGCCTAAAGGTCAAGTGATTTTAAAAATCAGCCTACTCTTTTTTGAAATCCTCACGAGTAATTTTTTCAAATTGTAAAATTACAATCCTATTGTGATTTATGATGCAGTGACTCATTTTGAACCAAAGACTGAGAATTATGCAGTTTTAATTCCACACAGTAACTCAATAATCAGAACTCAAAGAGCGTATCGCAGAAATTTTTAACATAAAATGCTCTGGCCGAATGACTCTACGCTCAACGCTTAAGTCTTTGTACAATTATTTCGTTTTTAATTAAAATTTCGAAAACTTCACATGCAATAAACGTATTACCACTTCAATCACCTAGGAACTTTCTGTACTAATTTGGCGAAAAATATCTGTTGATACACTGACCACATGAATTTTTTTGTACTTGAGAAATTTACTTCCGTTCTTTTTCGTGAGTCCTCCAGTACGGAAGCCCTATGCCAATACAACCAGACATCATGATAATATTTTGCAGCACTAACACAGTGTATATTGCTGAATTCTTTCTGTAGTAGAAAAATATCTGTAGTGCGTTAGTGTACAGTCAGTCATTCCACGTCAATTCGCTCTCAAAACAGTGACATTTATATCTATTTATTATTTGCAGCTAAGATATGAAGTATTAGGGCTCTTAAAGAAGTTGCTAACATACTATTTATCGGCTTATCCAAATATTTAATCTGTCTGGAATTTCGTCGAACGGAAGATATAAGCAATAGCTGATTAAAATAGCGCTAAATAATCGTGGTTTCCGTAACCGAAGTAGGGTAACAGTAGCCTACTACGCAGAGCATTACTAAGTATTCTTCACAGGTAGATGAACATTACGTCACAAACGACAACATAAGAAATATTTATTTTCACGCTCCGACGAATCGAATGCTTCAGCCAGTCGCTGATATACGACAAACGAACGTTTCAGTCATTATCACTTCTCGTTAATGTGGAACATGGTATAAACTACTTTGTCCATTAAATTGGAAAGTAGGACGATGCCATATTTGGCCGGACGTTAAAGAAGCAAACTAAGTGTCGGCGGGTCGTGGGAGGGAGCGCCCAGCTGTAGGATTTGCGCAGCTGGCAGACAGAAAGCCAACGGCAGGTGAAGCCCCTAACGTAGGCTCCGGATGTCCGCGAATTATGGCACTTCCCGGCCGACTGCCCGATATTGCCAATACGCTGAACGCCTACGTAATCTTAATTACACCACATAAACGTTTAAATAACTTGCTCTCTTAATTTGTCCGTGTTTGTAATTTTAATTACTGTCACTTATAACAAAAAACTGCAAAAGCAGGACTACAATAAAAAATATCGGTATGGAGAACCATACATGACTTCCATATTCTAAGATTTATATTTAAAATCATTTTCGAAATGAAATATTACCATAGAAACTACTTCTTTCTACTTACTGCTTCAGCCTTAACCACAGTACTGTGGTCACTAACGTATACCACCTCACGTTATCGCACTCGATTTTCACTGATGATGGAAGTCGATGGCATTGCCGAAACGTCTGGTTTTGTAGAAAACATTGGACTACGGCCAAACATCCCGGGAAGGAATTTTAACAAAAACTACTTCTTTGTTGCCAATATCGTTGTACAATATATATAAAAAATATGCATAAAATTAACGGCTTGTATAAGTTAATGATTGATCTCATTAAGTAGTGCTCAAGTTTCCAAAGTTTTAATATTATGATGTCCGTAATTAAAACATCAGAGCAGGTTTAGTGTGTATGAGGGTACACCGTGGACAAAAATTTTCAACATTTCCTATTGAGCGTTGCTTAGAGTAAAGCTGCGAATCTACAGTGTACGTTTCACAGAACAAACACGCGGAAAAGATGGAGAGCTCCGAAGTCACTCATGGACCCTCAGCATCTTGCAGAGGGTTCATTCCCTAAAGACGAAAAGTCTGTCTATGAGTCGTTCCTCTGTAAACACGTGCAGTTACACTGCCCAGCGATCCACAGGAAGCAAATCACTATCCACGCTGGACACTTTTTCGGCTTGCACGCGTTATGTTGGTATGGGTTTCGGCACTTTCCATTTAAAAAGCGTGCAAATGTAAGAAATTAAACATGAATGAGGCCAGAAATAACGCGAATTTTGTGCGTGTGTGTGTCTTTCCTGCCTTTTTATTGCGGTAGTCATAATAATAAAATGGAAACGTAAACATTACATAACAGATATGCTTGCCTGCCACGAACGATATATTTTCTCTCATACATGATTTACATTAAAATGAAAAAATTATAATTTTATTGCCTGGCAACAAAATTATTTTATTTTTAACAATTACCATTGTTTGAAAAAGTTTAAATGACTTCAAGTACTTTACTGTTGTTAAAACGTAAAAGGTTGCAGGTAAACTACCCCTTCCCCTAAACCGATCTTCACCAAAATCAAAAGGTCTTGAGAACTCTACAAATCAGGGCTGTATGCAAATAATTATTTGATTCTGTTTGAATTTGCGGCTGTTATCGTTTGCCATAGAAAATACCCTTGATAAAAAAACGTTGCAGGTAAACTACCCCTTCCCCTTAACCGATCTTCACCAAAAAAATGAGTACTCTACAAATCAGGACTGTATGCAAAAATTATTTGATTCTGTTTGAATTTGCGGCTGTTATCGTTTGCCATACAAAATACCCTTGTGAAAAAAACGTTGCAGGTAAACTACCCCTTTCCCTTAACCGATCTTCACCAAAAAATTAGGTCTTGAGAACTCTACAATTTAGTGCTGCATGCAAATAATCTTTTGATTCTGTTTGAATTTGCGGCTGTTATCGTTTGCCATAAAAAATACCCTTGTTAAAACATAAAACGTTGCAGGTAAACTACCCCTTTCCCTTAACCGATCTTCACCAAAAACAATAGGTCTTGAGAACTCTACAATTCAGGGCTGTATGCGGAACATTATTTGGTTCTGTTTGAATTTGCGGCTGTCATCGTTTGCCAAAAAACAAATTTCCCTTGATAAAAAAAAAACCGTTGCAGGTAAACTACACCTTACCCTCAACCGATCTTCACCAAAAACAATAGGTCGTGAGTCCTCTACAAATCAGGGCTGTACGCAAAAAATTATTTGATTCTGTTTGAATTTGCGGCAGTTATCGTTTGCCATAGAAAAAATCTACAGACAGACACACACACAGACGCTTTTCGAAAAACCACTTTTTTCATGTTTTCAGTGTAGTATAATCAGAATCTGCAATAATCTCGAACACGATTTTTTTTGCCATCACCATACTTCCATTTCCTTAAGGAATATGGAAGTAAATATCGGTATGGAGAACCATACATGACTTCCATGTTCTAAGATTTATATTTAAAATCATATTTGAAATGAAATATTTCCATAGAAACTACGTCTTTCTACTTATTGCTTCAGCATTAACCACAGTACTGTGGTCACTAACGTATACCACCTCACGTTTTCGCACTCGATTTTCACCGATGATGGCAGTCGATGGCACTGCCGAAAAGTCTGGTTTTGTAGAAAAAATTGGACTACGGCTAAAGAGCCCGGGAAGTAATTTTAACAAAAAACTACTTCTTTGTTGCCGATAACGTAGTACACATATAAAAAATTCTCCCCTCCACCTTCAACTATAATTTTTAATAATAGAAAATTACCCCCACCCCGTTCACCTAACCTCTTCATTTATAGATATTTCATCTACGTTTCTACTGTGGATTACTATGAGCTTCTTATCAGGATACTTTATTTATAAAAATTAAGTACTTTACTCTTGTTAAATCATAAAATGTTTCAGGTAAACTACCCCTTTCTCTTAACCGATCTTCTCCAAAATCAATAGACCTTCCGTCCTCTACAATTCAGGGAAGCTGCAAAAATAATTTGATTCTGTTTGATTGTGCGGCAGTTATCGTTCGTCATGGAAACATTTCCCTTGTTACAACATAAAATATAGCAGGTAAACTACCCCTTTCCCTTAACCGATCTTCACCAAAATCAATAGACCTTGAGCTCTCTGCAACTCAGGAAAGAGTGCAAAAAATTATTTGATTCTCATTGAATTTTCGGCAGTTATCGTTCGTCATAAAAAAAATTACCCTTTTTAAAACATAAAACGTTGCTGATAAACTACCCCTTCCCTTAACCGACCTTCAACAAAATCAACAGACCTTGAGTTCTCTTTAGTTCAAAAAGGTATGCAAAAACCTAGTTGATTCTGTTTGAATTTACGGCAGTTATCGTTCGTCATATAAAAAATTACCCTGGTTAAAACATAAAATGTTGCTGGTAAACTACCCCTTTCCCTTAACCGAACTTCACCAAAAACGATAGGTCTTGAGTAATCTACAATTCAGGCCTGTATGGAAACAATTATTTGATTCTGTTTGAATTTGCGGCTGTTATCGTGTGCCATAGAAAACACCCTTGATAAAACATAAAACGTTGCTGGTAAACTACCCTATTCCATTAACCAATCTTCACCAAAAACAATAGGTCTTGAGAACTCTACAATTCAGGGCTGTATACAAAACATTAGTTGATTCTCTTTGAATTTACGGCAGTTATCGTTCGTCATAGAAAAAATACCCTTGTTAAAACATAAAACGTTGCAGGTAAACTACCCCTTTCCCTTAACCGATCTTCAACAAAATCAACAGACCTTGAGTTCTGTATAATTCACAAAGGTATGCAGAAGAGTAATTGATTCTGTTTTAATGTATGGCAGTTATCGTTCGTCAAAACAAAATTACCCTTGATAAAACATAAAATGTTGCTGGTAAACAATCCTATTCCCTTAACCGATCTTCAACAAAACCAGCAGGTCTTGAGAACTGTACATTTCAGGGCTGTATGCAAAATATTATATGATTCTGTTTGAATTTGCGGCTGTTATCGTTTGCCATACAAAATACCCTTAATAAGACAAAAAATGTGTCTGGTAAACTACCCCTTTCCCTTAACCGATCTTCACCAAAAACAATAGGTCTTTAGTACTCAAGAAAACAGGGCAGTATGCAAAAACGTATTTGATCCTGTTTGAATTTGCGGCTCTTATCGTTTGCCATAGAAAATACCCTTTTAAAACATAAAATGTTGCCGGTAAACTACCCCTTTCCCTTAACCGATCTTCACCAACACCAATAGGTATTGAGAACTCTACAATACAGGGCTGTATGCAAAACATCATTTGATTATGTTTGAATTTGCGGGTGTTATCGTTTGCCATACAAAATACCCTTGATAAAACAAAAAACATGGCTGGTAAACTACCCCTTTCCCTTAAACGATCTTCACCAAAAACAATAGGTCTTTAGTACTCAAGAAATCAGGGCTGTATGCAAAAACTTATTTGATTCCGTTTGAATTTGCGGCTCTTATCGTTTGCCATAGAAAATACCCTTTTAAAACATAAAACGTTGCAGGTAAACTACCCCTTTCCCTTAACCGATCTTCACCAAAAACAAAAGGTCTTGAGAACTCTACAATTCAGGGCTGTATGCAAAACATTATTTGATTATGTTTGAATTTGCGGCTGTTATCGTTTGCCATAAAAAATACCCTTGTTAAAACATAAAACGTTGCAGGTAAACTACCCCTTCCCCATAACCGATCTTTACCAAAATCAACAGATCTTGACAACTCTACAATTCAGGGCTGTATGCGAAATATTATTTGATTCTGTTTGAATTTGCGGCTGTTATCGTTTGCCAAACAAACAAAATTACACTTGATAAAAAAAAAACCGTTGCAGGTAAACTACCCCTTTCCCTCAACCGATCTTCACCAAAAGCAATAGGTCGCGAGTACTCTACAAATCAGGGCTGTATACAAAAAATTATTTCATTCTGTTTGAATTTGCGGCTGTTATCGTTTGCCATAGAATAAAAATCTACACACACACACACACACACACACACACACACACACACACACACACACACACACACACACACACACACACACACACACACACACATTTTCGAAAAACGACTTTTTTTCATGTTTTGAGTGTAGTACAATCAGAATCTGCAATAATCTCGAAAACGATTTTTTTTGCAATCACCATACTTCCATTTCCTTAAGGAATATGGAAGTAATATCGGTATGGAGAACCATACGTGACTTCCATATTCTAAGATTTATATTTAAATCTTAATATCGCCTGCCAAGCGCGATATATTTTCTCCATGATTTACATTCAAATGAAAAAATTATAATTTTATTGCCTGGCAACAAAATTATTTTATTTTCAACAACTACCATTGTTTCAAAACGTTTAAATAAATTTTCAAGTACTTTACTCTTGTTAAAACGTAAAAGGTTGCAGGTAAACTACCCCTTCCCCTTAACCGATCTTCACTAAAATCTAAAGTCCTTGAGACCTCTACAATTCAGGGACGTATGCACAAAATTATTTGATTCTGTTTGAATTTGCGGCTGTTATCGTTTGCCATAGAAAATACGCTTGATAAAAAAACGTTGCAGGTAAACTACCCCTTCCCCTTAACCGATCTTCACCAAAAACAATAGGTCTTGAGTACTCTACAAATCAGGACTGTATGCAAATAATCTTTTGATTCTGTTTGAATTTGCGGCTGTTATCGTTTGCCATAGAAAATACCCTTGTTAAAAAAACGTTGCAGGTAAACTACCCCTTTCCCTCAACCGATCTTCACCAAAAACAATAGGCCTTGAGAACTCTACAATTTAGGGCTGTATGCAAATAATCGTTTGATTCTGTTTGAATTTGCGGCTGTTATCGTTTGCCATAGGAAATACCCTTGTTAAAACATAAAACGTTACAGGTAAACTACCCCTTTCCCTTAACCGATCTTCACCAAAAACAATAGGTCTTGAGAACTCTACAATTCAAGGCTGTATGCGAAACATTATATGATTCTGTTTGAATTTGCGGCTGTTATCGTTTGCCAAAAAAAAAATTTCCCTTGATAAAAAAAAACCGTTGCAGGTAAACTACCCCTTTCCCTCAACCGATCTTCACCAAAAACAATAGGTCGTGAGTACTCTACAAATCTGGGCTGTATGCAAAAAATTATTTGATTCTGTTTGAATTTGCGGCAGTTATCGTTTGCCATAGAAAAAAATCTACACACACACACACACACACACACACACACACACACACACACACACACACACACACACACACACACACACACACACACACACACACACACACTTTTCGGAAAACGACTTTGTTTCATGTTTTGAGCGTAGTAGAATTAGAATCTGCAATAATCTCGAACACGATTTTTTTTGCCATCACCATACTCCCATTCCTTAAGGAATATGGAAGTAAAAATCAATTTTACTTCCATATTCCTTAAGGAATGGAAGTATGGTGATGGCAAAAAAAATCGTGTTCGAGATTATTGCAGATTCTGATTCTACTACACTCAAAACATGAAAAAAAGTCGTTTTCCGAAAAGTGTCTGTGTGTCTGTCTGTCTGTCTGTGTGTCTGTCTGTAGATTTTTTTTCTATGGCAAACGATAACTGCCGCAAATTCAAACAGAATCAAATAATTTTTTGCATACAGCCCGGTTTTGCAGAGTTCTCGCGACCTATTGTTTTTGGTGAAGATCGGTTGAGGGAAAGGGGTAGTTTACCTGCAACGGTTTTTTTTTAGCAAGGGTAATTTTGTTTGTTTGGCAAACGATAACAGACGCAAATTCAAACAGAATCAAATAATGTTTCGCATACAGCCCTGAATTGTAGAGTTCTCAAGACCTATTGTTTTTGGTGAAGATCGGTTAAGGGAAAGGGGTAGTTTACCTGTAACGTTTTATGTTTTAACAAGGGTATTTCCTATGGCAAACGATAACAGCCGCAAATTCAAACAGAATGAAAAGATTATTTGCATACAGCCCTAAATTGTAGAGTTCTCAAGACCTTTTGTTTTTGGTGAAGATCGGTTAAGGGAAAGGGGTAGTTTACCTACAACGTTTTTTTAACAAGGGTATTTTATATGGCAAACGATAACAGCCGCAAATTCAAACAGAATCAAATAATTTTCTGCATACAGCCCTGATTTGTAGAGTACTCAAGACCTATTGTTTTTGGTGAAGATCGGTTGAGGGGAAGGGGTAGTTTACCAGCAACGTTTTTTATCATGCGTATTTTCTATGGCAAACGACAACTGCCGCAAATTCAAACAGAATCAAATAATTTTTTGCATACAGCCCTGATTTGTAGAGTACTCGCGACCTATTGTTTTTGGTGAAGATCGGTTGAGGGGAAGGGGTAGTTTACCTGCAACGGTTTTTTTTATCAAGGGAAATTTTTTTTTTTTGGCAAATGATAACAGCCGCAAATTCAAACAGAATCAAATAATGTTTCGCATACAGCCCTGAATTGTAGATTTCTCAAGACCTATTGTTTTTGGTGAAGATCGGTTGAGGGAAAGGGGTAGTTTACCTGCAACGGTTTTTTTTTAGCAAGGGTAATTTTGTTTGTTTGGCAAACGATAACAGCCGCAAATTCAAACAGAATCAAATAATGTTTCGCATACAGCCCTGAATTGTAGAGTTCTCAAGATCTGTTGATTTTGGTGAAGATCGGTTAAGGGAAAGGGGTAGTTTACCTGTAACGTTTTATGTTTTAACAAGGGTATTTCCTATGGCAAACGATAACAGCCGCAAATTCAAACAGAATCAAAAGATTATTTGCATACAGCCCTAAATTGTAGAGTTCTCAAGACCTATTGTTTTTGGTGAAGATCGGTTGAGGGAAAGGGGTAGTTTACCTGCAACGTTTTTTTAACAGGGGTATTTTCTATGGCAAACGATAACAGCCGCAAATTCAAACAGAATCAAATAATGTTTTGCATACAGCCCTGATTTGTAGAGTGCTCAAGACCTATTGTTTTTGGTGAAGATCGGTTAAGGGGAAGGGGTAGTTTACCTGCAACGTTTTTTTATCAAGCGTATTTTCTATGGCAAACGATAACAGCCGCTAATTCAAACAGAATCAAATAATTTTTTGCATACGTTCCTGAATTGTAGAGGTCTCAATGACTTTCGATTTTGGTGAAGATCGGTTAAGGGGAAGGAGTAGTTTACCAGCAACCTTTTACGTTTTAACAAGAGTAAAGTACTTGAAAATTTATTTAAACTTTTTGAAACAATGGTAATTGTTAAAAATAAAATAATTTTGTTGCCAGGCAATAAAATTATAATTTTTTCATTTTAATGTAATATAATATTTTTCATTTAATAGCTTTTTCAGCCTGGCTTTTTGGCTGAAAATGATTTTAAATATAAATCTTAGAATATGGAAGTCATGTATGGTTCTCCATACCGATATTTTTATCTTGAATCAATTAGTTTCTTGCATTTTACTAACTACTTTACTAGGTCTATATCTAAATATGTATTACATTTAAAAGTTTAATTATTTAAAAGATGTCATTTAAAAACAGAAATGACACAACTAGCGTGGCTCGTTATATGAACGTTTTTATACACTGAGATTGCTTGTTTTGTTTGTTCTCATGGACGAACGTTGCGTTTAAAAAAGGTATTCTTATTAAATGTTTACTAACTTGATTTACCTGCTATAATTAGTAGATAGTATTCACAACTTGCTCAACAACTAAGATTTATTCCGCTGGTGTGAACGGAACGTCTTCTCTGTATAATTTGGACAAGATGCCCTTACACGCCGACCGACTGCCTGATTGTGTACCCAGTAATTTTTCAGCTACTTCTTGACACAATGTTATCGCAGATCGTATTTTAGGAAGGATAAGGTATTAAGCTTTTTGGTTATAATATTGAAAATAAAAATCTGCTTGGATTTTAAAATTCGGGAAATTCGGAAACGCTACACAGCGCGACTGCATAGCAGTGTGTTGAAATTAACTACACATTTGGTACTACGAGAATATACGAGAGCTATTCAGAAATTAACCTCCGAATGGCTGGTACAAGAAAAAAGAAAAGGGAGAAAGGTGTTTTATTATATATAAACGTTACATGTCTATACTATTTTCCGTATAATCACCACATACATAGGGCTATATACACTTGTTATATCGTGGCATTAGCTTTCATAGACCCTCGTTGAAAAACCCTGCCGCCGAGGTATTTAGCGAACATTTGGCGTCATTAATGAGACCGTCATTGGTTTCAAAGCTCTGAGTAACCAGCCAAACCTTTATTTTGGTCACACGATACAATATTTCCCGGACTCGGTCCGGTGGTGTACTCGGTCTTCATAAGGCTACCGACATGTCACGCGCACGATCATCCGCTAGTGACGTTTGTGAACTTCCCCTGAATTTGGGACAAGCTAGTCTCCTGTTTACAAAGATAAGAAACACTGAAATTTAACAATAATCGTAGAGTCCTAATATTTTTTGTGAGACTCGTAGCTACGAGCAGTTTTGTTGAGCCCGCTAGGGTATAGCCTATGCACTAAAGTACTTCTTACGTTCAAAATTGGCGTGGCAACATAAGGACATACAAGTTCATTTGTGGGTGATGAAAAAATATCAGAGAAAATCATAAGGTGATCCCAGATATCACACTTTCCTTTGATTTTACTGACTGAAGTTTAGCTTGGTAACTCTTCAAGCAGCGCAGAAAAAAATTAGTCATTTATTTACCTATAAGTTTATTATATTTGACTGATGTTACGAGATTATGGTGATGTGTGTCCGCGGGATAATGCACGATAGACACTGGTCACCGACAGAGGAGTTTAGTTTCACTTACACAGCTACCTATTATTCAAAATAATGAGCAAGTCGGAAGATAATTTGGGGAAATACAAACGCTAATCGTGATTAGCTGATGTCAAAAGGCCTGGATGCCAATCTCTACCATTGAAGAAGCGACCGACATCTCAATAGTTCGTGTAAACGGCAGCTCAGAAGGTGAAGAGCTCTTTTATCTTTCGTACACGCCATCACGAAAGTTAGTTCTAAAAAAAAATATATAGAACAGACAGCAGTTTCAACAGTTCTGATAACGTAGCCCGGCATACATTTGAAACATTACTGTGGCTATTTTAACGATTTGTTTTGATGACGACGGCCTTGTTTACGCCCCGCGATGGAAGCCAATCTTTAACGAATAGCTTTGTACGTCTTTGTAAAAATGTATAAGTTGTGTGTTCGCCTCACACAAGTGGTCGTTATTTATATGTTGCGCTAACGATGTCCGTAGCGATCCTTCAATTACCAGTACAACACGAGTGGAAACCTTACCTGTTCTTCGTTAGGTGTTCATAAATCCCGGGTGGCGCCAAATTGTTTAATTAAAACAATTAAATTAACAAATAGTATGATTGAGCGTTCTTCGCTATGACGGTATGGAGTATTCAAATTTATTCCCGCCTTCATTCGACCTTCTTAATCGAGCAGTTAGTTCGCCGAGTTTGCGACGTGAACGCTTACCGTCATCTCCGCTCTTTGCTTAATAATACACAATTTATAATATACCTTCCTATGGAATAAAAAACAGTGGTTACACTGTGTACTAGTTTATTTATTGGTGATTGGTAATTATTCAGTTTGACACAAAATTATATTTGGTTATTCAACAAATTTGCACCGACAATTAAGACAAATATCTCAAGGTTGGCGAAAATCGATTTTGAACGATGTTAGTTAATTCGACATGGCGTCTAAAGAACAATGTTTACTTTTTACAATTTGTCGTTCAATAAATCTGGATTCTTGTGATTACGAAAACGATATTAATAATGATTACAATAAAGTACACTACCTTATATTATTTGTACTTAAATAATATAATGTGTAATTATAATTTGTTCATGTAGTGTGGTAAAGTGTGTTTCAAAAGTTCGCAATTTTCATACAGGTTATTTTTCTAGTTAACAAAATTTCAGTGTTTTATTTTTTTAATTAATCTTTGAAATAAATAATATTCAGTTTATAGTGAGAGTTCAGATTACTGTGAGAAAAATTTAAAGTGAATTTATTTCAGAAATTCGGGTAATTTAATAATACTTATCAAATCAGTCGACTTGTTGTGAACAGTCATTCAGTCGAAATGGAATGGGGCTTCAATAGTCGTCAATTTTCAATTATCTTGGGGCTTAAGTACGTCTGGCATCTTTTTCATGTTAGTTGTAGAGATTTATTCATTTAAAATTTATTTAAATTGGTCCTTGGTATCAGTTTAATGTTCTCGTCCTTCGTCTGCTTCTTACGTTTTCATCTTTTTGAATTTTGATTACTTTTTAAACATTTTATATTAAAATTTGGTCATTCGCGGCCTGGCGTCTATTCTGGAAGAGCGTCACTTCTTGAATAATAAGATTTAACGGAAAATTCGTAACCAACGTTCCGTTGTTATGGGAACTAATAAATTCTGATTGGCTTAGCTTGACTTAAGACCATTGTTATCACATTTGAATTTTTATTCAAAATCACTGAATTCTATTGCTGAATTCTATTGTCTTCTGATTGCTATTATTCTTCCGTCTTCCTCTCTACGTATTAAATATTATCACTACTGTTCGTATTTTCTTTCAAAGATCATTTTGACATCCCATAAGGTTGGGTTTTCTAATGTATTATGTTTGGACAATTATTTTGATATTTGTTAATTACATTTCTTTTTTATTTTAAGTCCTTATTCTAACATTTATCTCTTAATCTGATTCAAAAACTATCCTTGACTAGTTATTTGCCTTGGATTTGCTAATATTTTTGTTAGTTTTTTACAATTTGTAGTTATTTGTTTTTTACAGTTACGCATTTCATAGGCCTAAGTAGTAACTGACTATATTTACTTATTTTATACAAATTACATCTTAATTTACCCTCATACATGTTTTGTTTTGATATTATAAATGATCTGTTTACTTAATGATGTGGTTTTGGTTCTGTTTTTATAATAATTGTATGTTACCATTAGTTTCTACATTATGGTTTGTTAATTATTTCCTAACCGATTTTCCAATGTTATTAGATCTGTATTAATTAACCTTTCTATTTACTTATTTTGCCATTGTTTATAAGTTGGCTATTACTTACTATTCTCTATTACATAAAACATAACATCTAGGCCTATGGTCTGTATAATTCCTTCAGCCATATCCTATTCATAGATTAAATCAAACAATTTTTTAACAGTTATTATGCAATGTTTGCTTACAATTCGTTTCATTCTTCCTTATCTTTTGGGTGATAATCATCATTACACCATTTAAATTTACTTAATTGATTATCCCTTAGAACATGGGGTGTTTATTTTATTTTGCTCTTATTTTCTTTATTATATTTTTTCTTATACAAACTTTACCTTCTTGCCATGGTAACCCTAACTATTAACCTTCCATGGGATTCCCCCTTTGAATACTATTGTATCCCTCACTTACAATTAAACTTAATGCTATCAATAACAAGATTCTTATTAAATAATATTGTTCACTATTAATCATTTAGTGTGCATCACAGATTATTAAGTGTTTACTCCTATCAATAGGGTTTCTTATTATTTTTTGGTTTTACACTTTCACATTTGCACTTCTTAAATTTTATTTTAAGTGTTATTAGTGGGTAATCCCTAACATTACATTCTCTTTGTCACTTAGTTATATTTACTTT
The DNA here is from genome assembly GCA_034769895.1 of Magicicada septendecula. Taxonomy (NCBI): domain Eukaryota; kingdom Metazoa; phylum Arthropoda; class Insecta; order Hemiptera; family Cicadidae; genus Magicicada; species Magicicada septendecula. The sequence continues at coordinate 260,522,154 of CM068371.1, read as the reverse complement.
CTCACTATCTCTCTCTTTACAAATGGTATTTATACGATTAATAAGTTCATGTCTTTATAGATTTCTCTATTACATTTAAACTCTAATTCTTTGGTTAGTGTACTTTTATTTTTCACATTACTTTATTGGGTTTTATCAATTATCATTTACCTTTATCATTTAATCGATAATAATAATAATTATCTTTTACATTGGTTAGCTATTGGTTTTGTTTCCATTATTATATTTGAGTGTACGATTTCTCCTTTTTCTATTCTATATTATTTGTTTGTGTCTTATCGTTTGTTTTCCTTTTATTTCCTTTATATTTGTTTTGTTTCATTTTCATTTTCCTCCTTCTTCGATTTCATTTTATATCCTTTTAATTTCATTTTATTTTGGTTTTCCCCTTCTCATTTGGTTTCATTTTATTTGGTCAATCACTTGGGTTAGGTCACGTCGTCGTTTGTCGCGTCATTGTCATTTTATTTTCATTAGTTTAAACATTTTATATAGTTGATTCATCATTTTTATCCCTGGTACTGGGGTGGCTTATTTGTGTTGTAACGATATGAATTATTGTTTATACATTAAGATATCGAATAAATTATGAATATGAGATTTATAATTGAGGTTTGTAATTATAATTTATAATTAAATATGAGGTGTATAATTAAGGTTTATAATTATGAATATGAGGTACACAAAATGTTTATGGTTATGAATGTTTTGTGTACACAAAGCGATGTTTCCAGACTACACTAATACATAAAAAGCAGGCGAAAGAGTTGTAGGACGGCTGTTTCTCAGCTCCAGTTTAGACTACCACTGTTCAGCTGCTACAGACTGTTCAGGCTTGAAAACAAAATCATATCGAAAATTTTATACGTTTATATTAATGACCTGGAAACATTATGTTATGTTAAGTTTATGTTATGTTATTGAAACATTAAACGTTTAACGTTCTAATGACCTGGAATTTTATCAAAGGAATAACGTTTATCAAAGGAATATCCTGGAGTCCAGCTAGACCGACATACTTACCTGAGTACGTTACTATTTGCTGACGATAAAATAATAATACAAGAGAGTGAAGATAAATTACAACTGGACGTGGACCGACTGAATCAAATATGTCCAGAATATAATCTTAAAATTTCCTTGCATAAGACGAAAGTTATGGCTTTCCAAGGCAAGTATCCCGTTAGGTCGAAAATAATTGTGAACAATAAGCCAATCGAACAAGTATCAAATTTTACATACTTGGGCTGCTACACAAGCTAAAATTATGACAATGACATGGAAAATAAAATAAATAAGTTCCAGGCAATATGTGGCACAATAAATAAATTTTACAAACAGGATAAAATTTTATAAAACAATGGCTGTACCTGTACTTATGTATGAGAGTGAAAGTTGGATAAATACCAAAAAGGAGACAGCAAAATACAGGCAGCAGAAATGAGATTTTTGAGACGGGTCAAAGGCTGCACAAGAAGAGATTTAGTAAGGAATGAAGACGTGCGAAATGAACTAAATGTATATGCAATAAATGAAAAAATAACTGAATATAAAGAAAGATGGAAACAACACGTAAATAGAATGGGAAATGGAAGAATACCCAAAACAATACTTAACTACAACCCAAGAGGGAAAAGAGATATAGGAAAATCACGAAAACGGTGGTCGTAAGTTTATGAGGACGGAACAGGCAAATGCCTAATCCTTGTAGTACAGAAGTAGAAGAAGACGTTCTTATGTCAGTTTTAACAATTCACTGACATTTTTAAAGATTTTTTTTAGATATAACCAGTAAAACACCATAACTTTTATCACTTTTCAAAATTGAATTTTATTCGGCACCGTGAGGAATTTCATTCACTAAAATTTATTTGCCTGTTTCTTATGCAGTATCGTTTTCTATAATTATTATCGAAACTATCATAACGTTTATTAACAGGAACGGGACTATTATTTACTACCAAAGTCAAATTTGCACTATTCAACTTACCACAAGTTTGAAACTTCTTTCTCAATAATCTGAAATTTAAATCAGTTTAAACAGTTTTCACTGTTCGCTAAAATCGTGAACATTTAAAATGTCACTAGACGAGAACATGTACACAAGACAAATTACAAAACCATACTGTGGGTCTGCAAACCTGACAAGACACTACAATAACTCCCGTACATTACTCGAAATTATCACACATTCTTCCTTATCTTTAGATAAGCAAGAAGTATATCACTTCTTCATTATTCATGAACCGTATGGCTTGGTATGATTCTGTGACAGCTGTGAAATTATAAAAAAGGCGCAACCTTTTTCTTGACAAGGAATGTGAATTCGACAGTACAAAAGTTAATTCTACTGAACGTCAAGTTACTGTATAGTGAAAATTTATTTACTAAGACGATAAGTCGGTGGTGTAGGACACGATAGCCATGTCCTCGACGCTGTTGCTACGTAATAGATCGGTACTACAAGGCGTAATACATTGTAATATATGTTAAAACGTATTCGTTACGGACCCCGCATGCCAACAAAACGGACGGATTTTCATTACTAGACCGAGACATGTCTCGTAAGAACATTATTACGCAACACTCGTCTATGTATCCTGCAGGTTATATAAATTAAATTCCGTGCATACATCGCTTTAGAGACGACAATACGCTTGTCATAAATGTTAAAACATAATCCATATAGGCCTACATTATACACACATCTACATCTATGTACGCGTGGGTAGTCTTGTCGTTTCTCAAGCCTACTCGGCTTCTGAGTTGTTAGGTGGTTTTGAGAAATCTCCCATCTTCTAACCACCACAATTCTGCTCATAAATATCTGTTGGCCCGAAATCGTGGTGAAACGGTTATCCATTTTCAGGGGTCGCGGATAAGGTTAAGGCCAGCCGCACACTAGAGCGACATTTTGTTACGCGACAGAACCGTTTTGGCGCATCGTGTCGCTAAGCGTCGCAGACGACACTATTGCCATCAGTAGGACTATATATAAGGCGCCACGTATAAGTCAACAAAACAGAATAGTCTACCGTAATAACGTACTAATGTCTAACCACAGAACAGGTTAGTACAAGAAAGAAACCGACCTCCTTATTGGTTGTAAAAAATATTTTTTTAGTCACTGCCTTACTATCTGGCCGCGAAGAGAGTTATTACACGGGTGGGGAAAGCTGTTATGACGTTTGCAGACTACTGCCGAACCTGCATACAGTAGTGCGGCCATACGTGGTCCCGTATTATGAAGCTACGGTCTTATTAATCATGTAAAATACACCTCACAACCCTAGCGAACTCGTAAAACTGCCTAATACCTTGATTTAAACAATCACAAAAAATAAGTGCTTATAAACAACGGCTTTTACGCCATATGGACTACGTAATGAAGTTTTTAGTTTTTGAAAGAAACGACTGACCCATGCGCAGAACGTATGGAAGGTATATTTCGGCGTGAGAACTCACTTCATAGGAATACAGTATGTTATATCACGGTACACAAGAGACGCTGAAGTGGACGCGAACAGAAGTAGATGTATGACTGTTATATTTTCAGAACGCGGGTTGGAGGAAACAAGGAAAATACTTGTGCTTAAGGTCAATCTAAATATGAAAGGAAACTAGGCCTGCTAACAAAGCAAATCGCGTTCAGAAATACATTAACCGCTGGACGTGAAACGCTGTAACCTGAAACGTGAAACGCTGTAACCACTGGACGTAAAACGCGCTCGTTCTCGTCGTTGTTTGAGTTTCCCGTTTTCAATTAAACATTCGTAAATCGTTCGTTTGTTACGCGCAGATCTGTTAGGTTAATCGCCTGCCGTAAACGATGTGTCTGACTAAATACCAGAAACCCAGTTCGCGCGGCAATAACTACGTTGATTCATAATACGTTTTCTACGCATTCAAATTCTTTTACGGCAGCGTAACATCAAAAATACTAGAAGCATTTGCCTACTGGACTACTGATGATAGAAAACTATTGGAACAATATAAATCATTAAACCTAAATAAATATATTAGGAGAAGTGAGGAGATTCCAGAAAGACTGAGCGTTAACTAAGTTTGTGGGGAATCATGTCTAACAGAAGAGACACATCAGTCAGCACACACAATGAATATTATGTTATCTCCCCCCTCCCCCAAATATAATATCTGTTCATCTGTTATGGCTCGAATTACTCCCACTTTCCCTTGATATTCCAACACTTGTAGCACCTACTGGTTACAATAATTATGAATTAGCTTGGGGATCATGCGTGTGACATCTTACTCATCGGACGGTCGTTCCATTTACTCAGATTTCGTGAACAGAAAACAAGACAACCTAAATTCGAATGTTTTCATTTCGTTGTCCAAGTACACTTGTGCAGCACTTGAAAACCCGCAGGAACTTCGTTACTGTTCCCTGGATACGAGGCTCTCTGAATCGTACCAACGAACGTTGAATACTCACGTTTTACTAAATGTAAAGAATTCGAAATGACTGAAATACTAAAACGAGTAAAAGACGAACTATATAACGCTGTTTAAACTCCGATTTACTGTAGCGTTTTTGTTGCTCATGACCCAACCGCTAATAGTAGAAATTCATAATACTGATTCATACAGATATTGAAGGATCAGTGGAAGGGGATATAAAATGCGCAAGAGAACAACAAAGCTGGAATACCTGAAGCGCATTGGCATAAACCCAGAAAGCGGACAAACGTTAAGCTATTAGTAGAGTTTGTAGTTCAGACCTCAGACCACTCAAGAGTCGTGATAAAGAAGAATTCGCAGCGTGCAATATTAACAGATATTTCACAACCACAAAAATTCACACACAGTAGGTTTCAATAGCTAAATATATAGGCTACAGTGACACGACTACACACGGACATAAGGACACACATTATACCCAAAAGTGTAGAGTAGAATGTGCGTTTGCTATTTAACTGTATACTTGAAAAGTACAGGCTTGTTACTAAGGGATTACAGAAATCGAATAAGTCAGCAAGTCACAACAGAAAAAAGAGTAATTTCTATAGAACCAACAAGAACGTTATTCCCGATTTTCTAAATCTGGAAATGAACATTTGAAGATGACATACAAATGCCGTTTAAGCATATATTCTGGTTTTGTATGATAAATATTTCTGGTATCAACTGAATAAAATTAAGGAAACTGAACACGACGCAGCAAGTATATAAACAATATACTTAAATAACGATAAGGGAACATAACGACCAAAGAAACAATGGGAAGAATGAGGAAAATGTACACAATCGTAAACTCAATACTGTAAAAAGAATGAAGAAAAAAATATAGTAAATAACAACAATTTTAAAAAGCAGCAAATCCCTGTACAAAAAAGTTCGTACAACATGGTTAGAATACGATGTCGTTGTAAGACGTTTAGAGAATTATTGTGGTCCTCGGAAATGAAAGTAAATAAAGTATCTGAAGAAAACTCAATAAATTCTGAGAACGACAATAAAGACAAAAATTAAGGAGGACGATATTTTACTATAAGAGCCATAAGAAAAATGCAAGCGTATCCAATAAATCAGAATATAAAAGTTCAGAACAAAACTTCGAAAAGTTTAATAAGGGAAAGTATAAACTTCATTGAGCAATCAAAATATCATTTTAAAAGTTAAAAAAAGGGGGTCTGAAAATATTTAATTCTTTGCTACAAAATTAACAAATGTCAATCAAGGAAAAGTAATCAAATGCGCGCACTTAACGTGTGTAGAAAGTAGGTGAAGTCCTGTAATATACATAATGTAAACGCTATAGAGTTCAGAAAGCAAATCTATTGTGCGCACAAACTTCTGTTTCCAGCGTTGAGAAGGTGCTAAAGGTAATGCACAAATTCTAAAATAAAACCTATTATCCTTTGATCCATTACTTGGTAAACAAAATTATATTTTTGAAAAAGCGTACCGTATGTTCCATCGTTTATTTTATGGATCATTATCTGTTTTTGTATTAGGCTACTCTGTAGTCCACAAAGTACGTTTCGCGTTATACGAGATTTTACAGGGAAACGAGTAGGTTTGCTATGCAAACAAGCCCAGTTTACACAAGCGTACAAAATAACATGCTTGTCTAACTAAACAAGAAATTCTAATTTTCAGCTACATTTAATCAAATCAGCAGTCACTGACCACATATGAATCGGTTTAATAATCTAATTATGCCTACACAACACGGCTGAAAAGTCCCATCCGGTGGTGAATCACAGAACTTCTTATATTTTAGGAACAAGAAATATTACGCAAACATAGCTCTTTAACGAGCGTAACAGAAAGCAATGAGTTAACAAGTAACTAACCAGAACTTCAGTGACTATAGTATTAGCAACATACATGAGCAGTACACGAGTTCGCAAGTACAGTAAATACTATGAAGCCTAATTTTCGCTTCTACTATTTGGTAGTCGAATGTTTAACGTCAACACTTTATTTCGGTGTCGACAACTATATCTTATTGATATCATTGTTAACATCAATAGTTTTGCCTGTTCTATAAGGTATGGCATAATACATGATAAAAATTGCGACTGCACTAACTCCAATTCACTTTTACCACTGAGATGTTGCATCATCGACTGGACGAATCGTTTGGCGTTCACAATAATATAGTCACAACGATCGCATGGATCGCCGTGTTAAATATTGGAAGAAATAACCGAACACCAGAGGAATCGTTAATTACAACTTTAATTAAAGTTCCACTGAACAAAACAACAATGAACACTGGTACACAACTCTTGTCGTTTACATTTGTCCAACACTCTCGCTAAGTAACAATAATAAATATTACCCAATTAACACCATCGCAATGAATAATGCAAACCGCTAATTACAAATGTCACTCACAATAATCACTTTACAATTAACCGCTGACAACACAATCGCAATATGCAACTCAACCGACACTCCCGCGATATAGTCGTGCCGACTGCGTATCGAGAAAGTTCCACTATGTTGTACCATAATCAGCAGTTTTTTCATTTCGCACATGCGCATACGTCTTGTACAGTGTTTCATAGTGTGAGCATCGGCCGCAACACGGCTGGCAAGACCATTAGCAGCACGCAGGTGCGATAAGCGGGCGGCGCACGTGTTGTGAAGCGTCAGTATGTGATAGAGATTTATAGTGTGTGAGTGAGACAGCAAACTGTTATCGAGTTACCTACCCTCTCCCCTCCCGGGACACCTTATGCTATACTTATAAACGGAGGTAATACTTTCGATGGCTCCGCGTATTTCACTGCTCTCACGAACGGGTGTCAGGTTTCTACTGTTACTGAAGTCAAGTACCGTGAACTTGTGAACAGCAAACACGGACTGAACTAAGGATGTAGCTGAGGACATAACTGTATCACGATCGTCACGAATAGCCCAAACTGTAATCTACGACACACCTCCTACTACACATTCCACGCCAGAACGTGCAAAACGCCAAAACGATAGTTCCTGTATTGTACGACACACAACAGTAACAAAACAAAACAATTATCCATTATGGTTTCACAAGTAAACGTAACATAATAATTAATAAAATGCCATTCTGATTATGAAGTTAGGTTCACACTGTTTACAAACAGTAGGTTTATCAACAGTAACAAAAATTATTGTTAAAAGCAATCCTCACAGTTATTACCATTGCAAGGTGTACTAAATGGTTTCAGACTTTTTAGGACTTGCTCATTTAGGTTTTTTTTTGTTTATTTGTCTCTCTTGTTCGACTTTTACCTACGGTATTCCTGGTCCTGCCAGTTACAAAATGTGATCAGACCACCTCGTTATTTGTCTACTTTCACTTCCCTTTCCCGCCTATATCTCAATTTGGCATTCTGATTTCTGTCTTAGGTCCGTGGCAAGGTGTCTCGTTATAGTTCCATTTACAGTTTGCTGTCGGTTTTTACATCGCACACTAGTCGTTTGTTTAATCCACTCAATTCTCTTCATATCTCTCACTAAAAATTGAGAATTAATGTTGCCATAATAGGCCTACTACTAGTGGTATCGAAGATATATTAAAGCCCAAAGGTACGCCTATGTTAGGTATATCGAAGGTACACTACAAAAGACCAAATCATTATTTGTCAGTAGTGCTTCTTGCCGTAGGATGAAATTTATTACCGAATACCAAAATTAATGCCGAAATAGAGACCGCTTATCATCGTGTTAAACAGAAAACGAGAACCTACGGATGTAGTAAATATGTCAGTACGTTTTGTTTTCGGTACATCCATGTAAAAAAGACTTAACTGCAAAAATCCGGTTTACTGTTCACTGGACGATGTCTTAAAATCTACTACCCGCACTGCACTTAAAGTGATGACAATTAAATGTAACAGAATTTTATTGGTTTATTATGTAAGATCATCCCTGAACGGAACAGCACCAACTAATCCAACATACAATCGTCCAAAAGGCGAAAAAAGCACAAGAACAAACAATTGTGTACATAAACATTTAATTTTGTATTTATCATACGGGAGAAATAAACAATTCATTGGGAAACAAGGTTTCCTGCGATTAGTTTTAAGACATTACCTCGTCATTACACAAATTAACAGTTACTGTAATACACTTCTTGCTAGGCCTTTGTAAAAGAGTTAAAATTATTGATTTGAAAATTATGTTGGCCTAAGAGCATGTGAAAAATAAGATCACAAACTATCTTGAACAAATATGATATATAATAATTTATATAATAGTTTATGGTACTTATTCCAGTGTACCGACTCTTGATTTACCTCAGGGCGCCAGTAATAATAAACACAAATTAAAGTATGTTAATTACTTTTAATGACAATTTGTATTTATACATTACAAAATTTTCTTTATGAATTGAATTGTTTATTGAACAAATTTAATATGATTAACTAGCAGTGAGTCCTTTATGACAGATTGAGTCACTATGTTGCATACAACATATATTTATTTATCAAAAAAAAAAAATAGAATTAACAGTTCATTATTCTTTACTTGCGTAAATCCTTCCAAAGTGCGTGGTCCTGAAGCTATTGTAGATCGGTGATTCGTCAGCAGCCGTCGTCGTGTTGATCCTCGTTAAAACTGCACAATTCACTTTATCACAAGTGCACTACACTAACATATGGAGTATACCTATAACTATGTTGTATAATTACACACTGGACACAAAGACGACTGAATATAACTTAAGTGCATTTAACTCACTTCACGTCGCGTTTGGCCCGACTAATTGATACCGTTGTAACTTTCTTTCGAACTCTTACGCATCCTTCCGCGATTTACCGCCACGTATAGAATTAACAGAACTTCGTATGTATTTATTATTTCTTATTGTTTATTATAACTTCGATTATACACTCTTTGATTTATTATGATTTATGAAACCTGCTTTATAATTTTAATATTAATAATTATCGCGTTCCCGTACTTTGTTATTTCTGAGAAATTTACTGATTCTTTCTGTTAATTATTAAAATATATATATAAAACAACGTACACGAGTCTCTTCGTATAATTCCGCCGATATTAAGAAGACTGCCCTTATTTCCCTCTAAATTCACAATATATACATGCCTCAAGTTTCCCTTACTTACGAACTACAACGAAACGTTCCTATAGGTACAAACTACCGCGAAACATAAATTCAACCAATCCGCTTAACTAAAACTTCCCGCGCAACGTATGACGCTTTTTCTGATTCGCCCAACGTTTTTCCGTGTACACGTGTTTACAGAAACTAGCGTCTATCGCTATCTCTCTCGCACAACAAGATCGCTTTCCCACGACAGCTATTGTTATATGCACTTAGGTTTTACAACGTTTGGTAAACACCCTTACTATCTGAAACATAATACAGTTTATGACAGTAGTGTCCCAAATCGTGCCTTAACATACAGTACATGCATTATCGAGCTTTTAGCAAGTAATTCTTTTGCCGCCTCGTTTTCTACAGTCTAAATGCCTCCCTGCTTTCTCAAACACACCCTTCTTTCTATTTTCAGCATAGTTTATTTATTAAAATTATAAATAGATCAAATTTTCCGTTACATAAGTCCCCCCATTGAACTAACGTTCAAATTTTTCAAAATTGTAAACTAGTTCAATTGATGCGTCCCTAAAATTATTATAATTATAAGTACTTTGTTCAATATTCTATTAACTTGACATAATTAATACATTCATTATAATTAAAATTAACAACGTATTCAATTTAATTAATTGTTTTAAATTGCTTAGTATACTTGGGTGAGTATTTTATTACAGCACTACTCCGTCATTACTGAATACTAGACATTAAGGGTTGGTCTGGTTTTATGACTTGTTTACAAACAAACTATCCGTCCCTCTCTACCTGACTTGTCAACAACTCTTTAAAATGTGGGTGGTCTACTTTCTCTTTCAATAACATCTGTTACACACAACGGTTTCCCTTTTTAAACATCTGGTGACCATTCTTATTTACTTATTTTCTAAACATTCATAATTTCTTATATAACTAACTTTCATTATACGTTATTACATTGACTTTCCTTACATTTATTTTGCTACCTATTACTACTACATTAATATACGGATGTGTGCTATTACATTATGTTTTCAATTTTTGTGTGGCGTTTCTCTGTGTGTGTGTGTGTGTGTTTTGGGTTTCTTCCTCCATTCCTTCATTATCTGCTCCCTCATACACTACTGCTACGTTGAATACCTCTGCCATGAATATCTCTGCCGTGACTTCCTTCTGGTTCCCCTTTTCTGGAATTGTTACTTGTTGGTTGCGGAAATCGATAATACACCCATATTCTTCTAGTAATCCTATGCCTATTATACAGTCCGTTACTAGTTCTGGTACCACGAGGAATACGCCGTCCATTTCCACATCGCCGATCTTGGTCGTTAACAAAACTTGCTGCGTCACTCTTTTTGATCTCTGTCCAGTTGCTCCTTTGATGACAGTATTTGATAGTTTTAAGGTTTCTACATTTCCCAATTTATTCTTCTTATTTTTAAACCATTTCTCAGATATCGCGTTTACTTGGCTCCCCGTATTAATCAATCCGTATAAGGGCATTTCATTTAATGATATTCTGATCTCCGGGCATTTGTTTATACAATACTCTACACTAATATCATCGTTATTTAAGGCATCGTCTTCTAAATCTAGAGCAACGGTATTAATATACTTTTTAATAGTGCTTAAATCTACGTCATCTGTACCATGCTGTCCTTGTTTTGTTGATATTGCAGTGCCGCTTTTGTTATGTTGGTTACCGCTAGTCGAAGGGATTGGCTCTGGTTCATTTCTAAATTTATTTGGTCGTCTATTGTAGTGTTGTGTATTCGACCGGTTTTCACTTTCGTGTGCCCGTGCTTGTTCTATCCTTTTTCCACTCTCCTCTTCATCTCTCACCCATGGCTTATGTTCACGTCGAGTGTCATAATGTGTCCGAGTCATTGTCCTTGTTTCACTCCTCACACCCATGAATTCTGAGAGTACTTGTTCGAATTCATTAATAGTCGTAACCCCACGAGTAATAATGGCGATCTGTACTCCTTGAGAATAATGTTTAGCGATCTTTCTGATTAGGTATTGATCAGGTATCGGTGGAATTAGTTGTCTGTTCTCTAATAATTTTCGTTCTAGATATTGTATCATGTTCAGACCACTCTCCATCTGATAACGTCCAAACTCGAGCTCGTTTCTTACCCTTTCTTGGATCATGTCACTCCAGTATTTGTTCGTGAATGCTTCTTTGAACTCTGCGAAGTTGGTTACGCTATTCTTGATCAATCTCCACCACACTGCCGCCTCTCCTTCTAGGTGCCTTCCGATCCATGCGACGTTGCCACTATCTTGGTAGTATTCCATGTAGACATCCTCCATCTCCTTCATAAACTCCATCGGGAAGTCTCCAGTCCCATTGTATCTGATATTTTTTAATTGTTCGTTAGTAATGTTATGGTTGTATGGTTGGTTATTAATTGATGCTAATTTATTGCTAAATTCTCGTTGTATTTTTCGTATTTGTAGGCCAGTTTCTTCCGACACTTTCTTCACTTCTTCCATCTTTTCGGCTCGTAATTTTTGAATTGCTGCTGTGTTATTTTCGCATCTTTTGTTTATAACTTGAATGTTATTACTATACCGTTCGTCCAACTCTACGAATTGCTGTTTAGTATTTATACTAAGTTCAGTAATTTTGTCGGTATTGTCTTGTATTTTGTGGTTCGTCTCTACTTGGTAGTCTTGGAATAGTTTTTTATTGTTTGTTCTTTCTTGTTCTATTTGCATGGCGACTTCGTTTCTTATTTCTACGTGTTGTTTATTAATTTGTTCGTTCATTTGTAGTAGTGCTTGTTCTAATCTCACCTCATGTTGTTCTAACCGTTGTTCTGTTTTTTCTGCTTGTTTTTGTATCTGTTGTGAGAGCTGTTTTGTTGTTTGTTCTACTTGAAGTGCCAGTCGTTTTTCTGTTTTTTCTGATTGTTTTAGTAATTGTTGTAGCATTGTATATATATCAGTGTTTTTGTCTGTCTCTGGTGGTGTCTGACTTACCGGTCGTTCTTGGACTTCTGTTACTACTGTTGGTGTAAATTGTTGTGTTTCTGCGTTTACATCGTTCTGTCTGTTTAGTCCCCGCGTCCCTGACGCTTCATCCTCCTCTGAAATGTCTGCGAGTGTGTCTGGATCGCCTGGTTGATTATTTATTTGGAACTCCATAGCGTTGCTTTGGGTACTTGTGTTTGTGCTCATGTTGCTGTATAGGTTATGAATGTTGTTTTGTATGTCCTTGTTTCTCCTACTCCTACTTCGCGTAATCATAAAATCATAAACTATGTTTTATACTATTTCTTAATTTCTACTCGTTCTTAATTTATAATTTATTCAATAGTGACTCAATCGTGTCCCACGTTCCGGGCGACAGAATGTAATACACTTCTTGCTAGGCCTTTGTAAAAGAGTTAAAATTATTGATTTGAAAATTATGTTGGCCTATGAGCATGTGAAAAATAAGATAACAAACTATCTTGAACAAATATGATATATAATAATTTATATAATAGGTTATGGTACTTATTCCAGTGTACCGACTCTTGATTTACCTCAGGGCGCCAGTAATAATAAACACAAATTAAAGTATGTTAATTACTTTTAATGACAATTTGTATTTATACATTACAAAATTTTCTTTATGAATTGAATTGTTTATTGAACAAATTTAATATGATTAACTAGCAGTGAGTCCTTTATGACAGATTGAGTCACTATGTTGCATACAACATATATTTATTTATCAAAAAAAAAAAAAATAGAATTAACAGTTCATTATTCTTTACTTGCGTAAATCCTTCCAAAGTGCGTGGTCCTGAAGCTATTGTAGATCGGTGATTCGTCAGCAGCCGTCGTCGTGTTGATCCTCGTTAAAACTGCACAATTCACTTTATCACAAGTGCACTACACTAACATATGGATTATACCTATAACTATGTTGTATAATTACACACTGGACACAAAGACGACTGAATATAACTTAAGTGCATTTAACTCACTTCACGTCGCGTTTGGCCCGACTAATTGATACCGTTGTAACTTTCTTTCGAACTCTTACGCATCCTTCCGCGATTTACCGCCACGTATAGAATTAACAGAACTTCGTATGTATTTATTATTTCTTATTGTTTATTATAACTTCGATTATACACTCTTTGATTTATTATGATTTATGAAACTTGCTTTATAACTTTAATATTAATAATTATCGCGTTCCCGTACTTTGTTATTTCTGAGAAATTTACTGATTCTTTCTGTTAATTATTAAAATATATATATAAAACAACGTACACGAGTCTCTTCGTATAATTCCGCCGATATTAAGAAGACTGCCCTTATTTCCCTCTAAATTCACAATATATACATGCCTCAAGTTTCCCTTACTTACGAACTACAACGAAACGTTCCTATAGGTACAAACTACCGCGAAATATAAATTCAACCAATCCGCTTAACTAAAACTTCCCGCGCAACGTATGACGCTTTTTCTGATTCGCCCAACGTTTTTCCGTGTACACTTGTTTACAGAAACTAGCGTCAAGTAATTCTTTTGCCGCCTCGCTTTCTACCGTCTAAATGCCTCCCTGCTTTCTCAAACACACCCTTCTTTCTATTTTCAGCATAGTTTATTTATTAAAATTATAAATAGATCAAATTTTCCGTTACAAAATACATAACACAAATAATTGTAATATAACATAACGGATGTTATAGGGATTAAAGCTTCCATTTAGTTTTTGTTCTATACAAAAAACTATCAAGAAATCAAAGGTAGGAAAGATCATAACTTACTAGAACTCTGAAAATAGGAAACATGCCTATTGAAGCGGTTCTGAACAACCCACGTGGAAATTCTATTCATTACGACAAAAAATAAGCTTAACAGATGTGATGTGAAGAAGAAGAAGAAGAAGAAAGAATAACTCAGGCCTACACGTAAGCTACGACACGAGTAGCTTCGACTTTGTAATTAACTTAAACACAAATTGATAAACACAGCTACAGCTGGACAAGAAGTTTGCTGGAGAGAAGAAAACAACACCATTATCAATTTGCGCCTGGAACTACAAAGTACGACAAGAACTCCTAAAATATAATCCTGAGTCCGTTTAGGATAGTTAAAAACGTGAGTTTGCACTTTTATAAAAATTAAGTTACTGGTCAAATAATATAATAAAACCATAATATTAACACAACAAGTTTTGTAATGAAGTATACAATGCTTACGTTAAGTACTCTACGAAGGGAAACCGATATTACCTTATTTTCAAATAAACTGCGATAAATGTGTTCATTACTACCGTTGTACGCTTCCTTTAACAAACACTAACGATATTTATCAGTGCAAACGTTTATAAAGAAAAAGTATGAGTCTGAGGTAAATATTTGTTTTTAAAATCGTTTTAATATTTTATCATGTTTATGAGACACTTATGTTAAATCGAGTACGCCAATAAGAATATATAGATGTATTTTTAACACGATTGAAAAGTGAATAAAAAACTATCTATCGGAACTGGCTGAAGGCTTTTCAAACTGCAATAGAGAGAAGAAAGTAAATATTGGAATTCATTAGTTTTTTCCCACAGTAACAGTTCCATTTAGCATATTTGCAATTCCTATTTTCTATTTTATAAATTACACATTTACCGAGCTCTATTCAACGGCCAGATACAGGTTATTAATGTGATGATCTCTCACTCTCTCGCTGACAGCACAAACAAAGAAAATGCATTACAGTTATCACTGACGGTGAAATGTGAATTAATGTAAAATTATTCAAACAACTGATAACGGGTCTCCGATGACTTCACATATCAATTACTTCATTACTGTACCAAATGAGGCAGCACCATTTATACATCACCGTGAATTCTTTAGCCAACTCCCAAATGCTAACTTGAAACTCTTCGACCATAATAAGACCAAAACTGAGTCGAATGAAGCCGAGCTTCGTCAAGCAGCCTTACACACTGTACAAAAACATTTTCCCGCTGATCAGTGGATACGAATCTACACAGACGGATCCTGTATACCATCTACAGGGGCAACAGGGGCTGGGTTCTACAGCTCTCTATTTGAAGGCCACCTCGCTGTAGGAGGCCGGCTAAGCAACTATGACGGAGAGGTAGCAGCCATAAAGGCAGCATCTATTGAGCTTGCCAAGATCTCACCACCTAACAAAGCTGTCTTCCTCATAGATTCGACTGCAGCGATTCAAAACGTGACCTCAAATGGTGATACAAACTGCTCCCTGACAATTGAGTGTAGGCGAGAACTGCAGAACCTTGTACAATTAGGCTGGCAGATTGAACTGCAATGGGTACCCAGCCATGTCAACATCATGGGAAATGAAAAAGCCGACATCCTCGCCAAAATGGGCGCAGCACTACCTCAGCCGGAGACCCCCAGCTCATATGCATCTGCGAAAGCACGAATAAATTCCTCAATAAGCCTATGGCTAAAAGAAAAACAATTAAGAGCCTGTGTGGGAAAAAGATGGGCAACATTGGTTACGGACGGCCCCATCAACAGAACTCTACCCCGAGCAACTAGTGTTGCTCTTTTTAGAACTACAACCGGGCATGACTACCTGGCCTCCCACCTGCACCGCATTGGCGTGTTGTCGTCTCCTGAATGTGTTCTCTGTGGATACGCTTCCATGAATGCGGATCACCTAATTGCATGTCCAGCCTTGATTTCAGACACGGAAGTCCAAGACGAAGATGGTACGGCAAGGCTCTCACGTCTCTACTGGTCAGCGCGCCGCCTAATGGCCCAACAGCCAAGGGTGGGCGTTGGCTAGTAAGTAAGTAAGTACTTCATTACTTAGCTTCCGCACTTAACTCCTGTCGTCCTTAGAGATACCCTGAGGTTTTTAAGACCAACATTCGCAAATGCAAAATGCTTTTATACACAGATCATGATATATCTGTTTAAACTAATGGTAGTCACCTTCTATGTACGCAAATTTTATTCGCCATACGGTTTCGTTTACGTAAAAATTAAATAAACCCACTCTTACAGGTGGGTATTAATAATTTGCAAATGACTGACTTGCTACAGCAATAATTTTCAACACCAATCAGACTGATATAAAAATTAAATAAATTGTTTCAAAAGAATAAATGATAATTTTTTTGAGAAAACGGAGTGTAACACGAAAACAGATTTCTCTGTCGTTGTCAGCGTAAAAAAATAATTGTCAGATAATGGATCACACGACCATATTCAGGTAAAGACATCTCTAGACTGATCGCGCTTACTATCTCAGATTTCATCGATGTAATAAGATCAGTAATCATCGGTCGTAAGAAAACAATAATATTTAAACTAATATCATTTGCCTTTTTTAGACGTAGGCGTTGTCAACGGCAAATTTATAAGTAGAGGAATGGAGACAGATACTTAAACCTGTATAGGCTTACCATTCTGCAAGTCTATCGTAGGGACAATTTTACTAATTTGTTCTCATTTGACTGAAAATCTGATACCGACTGTATACACGTTAAGCGGAAATATTCTATCTTAACATAAATTCGCAAACCAGCTTTCTCCTTATTCATGATGACATTTTTACAAAACATTCTGGTTACCAAAGTAGGAAAACCACACTTTCCACATTCTGTCCGCCATCTGTCTCTATTACACTGTTGAGAGGATTAGACATTTCAGTTATCCCGATTCTAAACACAGCAGATACAGCCAATTCGTTTCGGAACCAACAGCATGCACGGACAATACTCGGCTATGATACTATTACTCCAATTCCTACAACCACGAAGTATTCACAGGAAGAATCGATCAAAGACCTGATATCCACAAATATCCTAGAGTAAAAAGAAAAAACGAAGCGCGACTCAGTTTTGTTTATAAACGGTTCACATGTGTTATGAACGCATTCCGCTTCTCTGTACTTATCGATTTTAGCCTGTTATATTTATTTCTTGATGACAATATACTACAATAAAATATTTATTATAAAACTGAGAACAGATACGGTCTAAATCAAAATCGTAGTAGTTGGTCACCAGTTAATATTCTCCC
Source organism: Magicicada septendecula (assembly GCA_034769895.1). NCBI lineage: Eukaryota > Metazoa > Arthropoda > Insecta > Hemiptera > Cicadidae > Magicicada > Magicicada septendecula. The sequence continues at coordinate 260,504,564 of CM068371.1, read as the reverse complement.
CACGCACAATTCCGTATATTCGGAATATCATCACGGGAATACAACTACTGTGATTTGTGTACAATGCTGTGACAGGAATTCCAACTTCACGTAACAATGACTAGGCCAACTTCACGTTAGCAATGAATGCATAATTTTCTTGGCACACCAGTGTGAATATCAATAGGAACTTTATTATTAAGTAATTGTATTCAGTACAGTTGACGAAAATTCAATCCAACCAAGACAGGTAAAAAAAAAACACTATTAAAGAGTACTTATAAGGGCTATTATGTTTTCAAATATTTCAAAACATATCAATATATATTATTTAGTGAATCTGAAGTAACTGGAAAATGTGGGGAGGGAGTGTAGAAGACTTTTACTGGAAACTACATAATATTTATACACTCACATTTCTACCCACAGTTGCATCAGTATCAACAAGATAAGTAAACGAATATTGAGTCGAAGGTTACAATTTTTTTATTCTTGTTACTACAAGACAAAAATCTGTGTTATTAGCTGAAATAATCAGCAGCGAGGCGTACAGAACAAGAAAAGGCCAGTCGATAGTTCATACGATAAACTGCGATCGTAATGTTATTGCAACAGAATACATCTGTCGACGAGAATCAACGAGGAATGGAAGAGTAAAGGATACAGAAAAGTCACGTGCTCTATGAGGGAGAAAATACATGCCATCCCACCGTAAACAGAAAATTATACATGTGCGGAAGGTGTCAAAGAGAACGGAGAAGTAATACGTATTTGCATAACCTAATCAACTACCGGCAGTCAGCCTGCGAGAACGTTTGTTGTTTTTTTCTAAGGAAAAACGGTATGCTGGGAATTATAGGTGAAACATGAGTTCGTACACTTGCGATGGTGTTGTGTTGTTTATAAGCTAAAAGCGAAACACATTGAAGAGGGAGCGTAGTACGTTCACACACGCGCGCGCGCGCGCGCGCAGGGTCTCACAAGAAAAATCTCCTGTTTTACACCCGTGCCCACCTATTATCATATATTTTCCTTTTCCAGTGGTTTAATTACCTTTTGAGGAAACTAACTGGTTGGACAAATTATTCATCCTGACGTTTGGAATGTGCGTCACCTCCTACCAATTAGTAGGCCTATGTGTCAACACGTGTTCATTGCTTATACTGTGGCGAAACAAAACTGGTCCACTGGAAAATTGTATTTGTCTGTACAAAAAGTACAAGTTGATATTTCATAAGGACTGACTGATGCTAACACGCCTACTCTAAAATTCAATCATCATTCTGACCTGCAATGAGTAGGAAAACGTACGCATACACGAACTCAACATAAATTATAATTTTTTCGTAAAAATGTTGAAGACTATAAGGCTAGGCTAACATAATGTCAGAATAATTCAAATATACAATAATAAAAATTTTAAAAATAATAAAGGTTCTAAATTATTGTAAATAAAAGATTAGACTTAAATTTGAATGTTTTGCCTACTAGACGATACAGTGTTCTTCGCTGAGAATTTAGAAATTGCAGCCAAACAGAAAAAAGTCCTGACAGAAACAGCAGCGAAGGCAGGTTTACAAGTATCTTTTGAAAAGACAGAGTACATGAACCTGGACAACGAGGACGAAATATGCTGACAGCAGACGGAGCTCCAGAAGTTCAAGTAAGCACTTAGTCAGATTCTGTTCCCGAACCTCAGTGAGAAGGCAGATTGAAAAATGGCGTGAAAGGTGAAGACAGCATTCAGACTATACCAGAATACTTACAAATCCGAATCACTCACTGTCCTATTAGGTCAATTTCCAATTTAGACTCTAGTGTACGGTGGTCATCCGGAATGCTTATATACGGCAGAGACAATAGCTAGTAACAGACTATCAGAAATAGGAAAGATACAGATGAAATTTCTAAGGGAAATTCTGCGAACCAGAAGAGTATCAGGAAATGAGTTTACATTTGACGTGAGACCAAACGGAGAGCTGTATGGAGACCACGATAAAGACAAGACGAACGGCTTACCTTAGAATGTCGGAGCCGGAAAGGACAGTACACAAGATCCTCGCCTTTCAAGAAAATACAGAGACACATGTACCGTGGGTGAAAAAAGTCTATCAGGATCTCGAAAATGTGTAATCATAGAAGAAGGTGTAGGAACAGAGAGATGTGTTAAAACGGAATATTGGCGAGTGAAGTTTTTTCCGAAGAGAAACCAAGGGGAATCAAAAGGCTGTTAACGAAAGAAGAACGACTTAGAGTGAGGCAAAGAATTTAGGAATACTGACGAAAGAAATAAACTCCACAAAATGAAAGGCGTTTTGTAATCGCAGCCTATAGACAGCTGAAGAGGCCAGGCTGAATCTAATTTTGCCTGACAACAAAGACAGCTATTTCCATTTTCCAGACAAAGTGGAAAGACTTGATCGTTTCAATTAAAATACAGTACTGAATTCTGAAATGTAAAAACATTAATTTAATCCTTCCAGTTATGAAACAAACTTTCAAACTTAAATTATTGTCGAAATTCTGTAGTGATCATGGCTCAACATATACTCGATGTCGACGTCATTTATTCCCTTTACGCAATGCAGAACACACTTTACAATCTAAACGCTTGTAGCAGAAACCGAACTATTTCTTGTGACGGGCTGAAGTGAACCACTTAAGAACAGCTAAAGGCCTTGAAAACATTATGTCGTGTTACGTTCTCTATCCTCAGAACTTTTGTTTTATTAGACACAGGGGAACTCGCATAACTTGAACAGCTGCAAAGAATAGTCTATTTGTTATGGTTACATACATAATTACAGTGTGCAGACCAATGGATATTTTAATTGCTATGCGAATCAACGAACGGTCAAATATTTGTACCAGTTGATAGCGGTCGATAATTCTTGGCCATCTGTTGTGCTACAACACGTACTCTAAGAACTACTGGACTGTTTACTGGAAACTCGAATGTCCAAAGATACACCGCAAATATATAAAAACTCAAGAATCTGGTAACTTAGGGAACGTGAAATAACAAAATTGGATTGTGTTCGTCACGACAATGTGTGTGTGTGTGTGTGTGTGTGTGCGCGCGCGCGTGCGTGTGTGTGTGTGGCAACACAATACAAGGGACGTTGCCATGTAAGGTAAATCTGAAACAAGTTTACAGAAAATACATCTGACATCGCGTCCGATATTAGCGTACTATAAATAACAGATCCAAGACAATACTTTATATGAACAACGTGATGTAGGTATACGACCGCAGAGGCGGGAAGTTAACAATTTAAGGAAAGAGTTGGATTTAATAATAATAACGTTATTCGACTTTTTATTATTAATAACTTAATGGCATTTCGAAGGCCAGAGTTTGCGCAAACACATCTTTCACGTGTTTTAATTTGAAAAAAATATGTTCTTAAAAGTACTATTCAGTTTTCACTGGTTGCACCGTATGCAACGGATAGAAAGCCCCATTCGCATGCATCAAATATCACGCTCTCCTACAAACATCTCACTAATTCTACGCTAAAAGTTTTGATTTACAATTTTTTCGAATGTTAGAGGTATTTCTGCAACTGTTAGTCAACTTACCGGATCCATGAACTTATGTTCGGAACACAAGATTAAAACAAATCTAATTTTAATTTATGACGACTTTATCTTGAGAATCGTACATACTTTTTGTTCTAGCCACTCGCACTTCACCGACTCAAACTCGCATAGATTGTTTAACCCCACAAGCGTGGACTATAATCTAAAGAAAAATGACAGACAAAAAAGGTTATTGTGAGCGGATTAGACTTCCTATCCCTTGTCTGAGACAGTCGAACTTACATGTGTAAAACATCTTAGTTAATATGTACTACCTACACGTACTACCTTATCACTTGAAAGCTTAGTTACATAATACAGAATATATCTTGAAATTGAAATCACATATCTCTAGTTTCACGTCGCTGTGAAAAGACGAGATCTATCCGAAGTACAGGCTTTGATACAATACACAGACAAGGAAAAGGTACTATCAAAAAAGTGTCCTGTTTTACTAAAATAATATTTCTTGATGTAGCATTGGTGGTAATCTTTACCTGCGATTATACAAGTTTGGCATGAGAATGAACTGCCAGTTTTGCACATTTGATTCTAGTCAATGACTCAATGTTATGCAATGTATGGTTACACTGCCTTTAAACGTTAATTATGTGAAAATAACACAAGCTTACAAGAAAAGTTATGAAAAACGAATTGTGTTTAGGTTTGTAAACAATATGAAATATTATCCATACATTCATTTTCCAAAAACATAATAAGCACAAATATAGTCATACAAATGAGAAAGCGAAAATAACAAAACTCGTCAAAACACTAAATGTAACGGTGTAACGTCAACTGATAACAGCACTAAAAATATGTGTAAATATCAGAATAAAAGCCACTCTGCTCTGCATTACGTTTAAGATAATTATCATTGTTGTACTAAAATTTCTAGAGAAAATTTTTGAGGAACTGGAAATGTTTTTCTCAAACTTGTTAGGTTATTTGGCAGCAATTTAGAAATTGGACGTGCAGAATTTGTGTTTTATTAGATAATACGTACTAATTTACCTCCCAACAATTTGTTTTTAAAATATTTACGTTAAAATTTTATTCACACTGAACACATGAAGTTTATAGAAATATTCGATTTTTATTTCACTGAAATTACGTGTAAACGATAAAACTAAAACTGCGTGGATCAGGACATGTATCAATTTAATATATTACGTAATACACGTATGGCAAATTTAATATTATTTGTAATTAGACCAATTTATATTGACTGGCACGATGTCTGACAACTCTTAATGGATATACATCTATACATACTCTGAAAAATGTCGTTTTGTTATTAAAAATAGCCTCTCGTTTGAATATGTTGCCTAATGCTGTAGCCTACTAGAAGTTTTATTTTTAAAGTTGTCTTGCAGAGGTATTGAAAAATCGAAGACCGAAATTTACGGTTATAAACTTGTAATAATTCAGTTCAGAAACGATATTATCACAATGAAATAACAAAGAGAATACGCTAGATAAACTCTACAAGCAAATAACTATAGATACGAAGTTCACAAACGTTTCGCGAGAACGTTCTCGTGATCTATCATCTTCGTTAACACTACTTAAAAGAACATAGAATTCATTATGTTAAACGTGTTAAGCAATTAAAAACAATGTTACTGCTCAAAACCGTAACACGATCTTAGAACATACACACTTCTTGTCTGAGTATTTCAGTTATGTGACTGTAGCGTAAACAACAGCAGTTAACGTTATGTACTGCCAGTTCTGCACACTACCATTGCACTTCAGACTGCTCTCCGTGGGGAAAATTGTGTTTTGCATATAAAAAAGTACAAATTTTAGTGCGTATAGTCAAATAAACGACATTTTCAGAAGAATCTCAACAACGCATACATTCTTCACACTGTACTTGGCGTAACAAACTGATACAGTCTTTAAATTACGTTACCGGACGCACGGTTAACCACTGCGTAATGCTGGTGAAGCATGGTCTGAAACCGACCATGAACTTATAAGTTAAACTCTCATTCTCTCCCCCTCCTCTCAGTCTCTTTCGCTCTCTCGTACAGACACAATACGCACACAAAACTCTTTATATTTCGGAAAAAATTAATTTTTAATTTGCAACAATCAAACGTGTTTAAAGTTTTATATGAATGGGGCTATACATGCGTAAGATTATCCAAGTTATAAAAACCTTTTCTATCGTCTTTGTTGAATGACAACGATTTTCGTAACCGCAAAGTCCGCCTGTGTCCCGTCAGCTCTAAACGCTTATCTGAAACTGTAAATTAATCTTGTTAGTTTGCGTTCACTGTGCTTAAAAGAATTCATATTATGCAAAATAATTTATATCAAAACAAAAACTGGAACAAACGAAAATAACGGAAACGGTGTAGGCCTGGTGAATATGTTCAAGTTTCGTAATTGGAATTTTTCAGTAGTCAACCTGTAAAGAACAGAAAAGATGAACATAATACTACGAAGACACGTGAAGAGTAACAATTTTGTTACAATTAAAATAGATGAACAAACTTCGGTTTTGAAACACCGAAGTTTTTTTTTTACGTAAGGATAATGACGACTGTAACATGAAGTTACCGTTTTTGTTAAAAAAATGTTAAGTGACCAGATAGCCTACATCATATTGATGTACATCAAAACATCAACAGAATCATCAGGACCGATTAATACCGAATGTACCACGGTGAAAACGAGGCTCAACAGGAGACCTACTAACAAGCAGATATTATGTGTTTGCCGTTAGTTACCAATAACAAATAGTTAACGTAGACAATCACCCGATTGTTGTGGGAAGCGTGACTGATGACAGAACGTCTTTTGTTTGTTACAGTTCATTACTACATCCGCAACCATTACTTCAGATAATGAAGATCACTTCTCTGTTGCACTTGGTTCCACTTCTAAAGACACTACCTACATCGCTCTATATTTACTAATATGCAGTTCTTAGCTCGTTTTATACAACTTTCAACTATTAAAGGCGTTATGAACTTTCTGAATTTTTTAGTTTTCAAGATAATAATATTAACACGGGTACCATGTGAATCGGTAGACGTTCGCTAATATTACTGGATACAAGAATTATTTAAAATTATTACAAAAAATCAAGACGCTTTAACTAGAGGATAAAACCAGGAAAATGAAGCCTAGCCAAGACAAATGTATTTTGAAGAAGGACTAAAGGATGTAAACTAAAAGTTTCTACGTGATGATAAACGAAATTTATACTTGGGAGCAATACAGATTTCTTGCCTGAAAAGAAGGAAGACAAAAGGAAGAAAAAGGGAATATAGATACAAACGAATAGACAAATAAACGGAGATCTTGAGAAGAATTTCGATAAATGTAACGGTAAAGAAAGGAAAACAGTAGGAATATAACTACCTCAACGGAAATCAAAATAGTAAGAGATAAAATTAAGACGGTAACCTGATTTGCTATCTATCTGGGAAGTATAGTGACACAGGATGTGACTCCACAGTGAAGACCAAGTATACGACATCTCTAAGAGAGCAATCGTCTAGAAAAGAAAACCATTCAGTTCAGTTTTTTTAAGTCGCGTATAGTATGGTGAACACAACTTTATGGACGCGACAGATGCACAATAGGGTTACCAGAAAGTTGATCGGAAGTGTTTGAATTGCGGTTTACAAAATATTATTGACAAACATATGGATTGATAACATCGAAAAATTAGAAGGAACAACGAAGCACTCGTAAACTGAGAGACATAGGGCGGACAGGGAGAGAGAGAGGCTTGGAAGGCGTGTATTGAGATACATAGGATTCAACATCAGAGGGATAAACTGCAGATGTGAAAGAAGACTGGAGTTCATGAAGGATATTGTTGGCGACGTGGGATACAGAAAGTTTGGTGAAGTAAAGAAAAGAGAACACAATACACCGGTACATTTGGTCTACTGAAAATAGTGAACAGACTGATGAATAAGATGGTTTTTTACACATACCACACATAGGCCTACCTGAGGTACGACGCAGACATTACAGTTTCGATTACAGAATAATATGTATACCATGGGTTTGAAGTGTCACAGGCAGATAGGTACGGTACTTTAATGTAGTCCTGTTCGACGCTTATCTTCTCATTAGTCAACGTAATAAACAAGCTATGAAAAGCTCCATTTTGAAGCTTCAGAATTTATGTGGTTAGTACAATACGACGATCTGAACAACGAAAATCAAAGTACGGTACACGGAAAAGGCCAGCCAGGCACTTTACTTACCTAGAAAGTGTCATCCACGATTTCACTAACAACATGCATAAAATCCACATTATCTACGGAACCATTATCAGAGCACTCGAAAATGAGATTTAGATGAAAACGAAGATAGCTCTTCTTTGGTTCTTCTATGGAAGCGCAGTGTCGACTAAAAAGGAGGCGGTAAAGTAGAACTCAGTCACAATAATAATTTCCTTCGACAAGTTAAACGATGCACAAAGCTGCGACTTACAAAACTAGGCTATCAGGAACGAGCTGGGTGTTTATGACATGAATAGCAAAATAAAAATGTATAAGAAAAGTGGTAAGAATATCCACAAGAATGCCACAAGCGAGAGTGCACAGAAGATACTTGCGAAGGCCGAGAAAAGATGGTTACAGGAATGAAGACAAAAGTAATACATATTTTTTTTTAAGACTTGGTGATGAACGAGTCAGCAGAAGTTCGCATTCCCGCTGACCAGTGGGGGATGGTAACCTCTGACAAGTCACACGTCCATCACGAACGAGACGCTTGAGACTGCAACCAGACGTTTGCACTTTGGTTATTTTCTCTGCGACAAACAAATCACTTGTTTGGTTTAATTACTATTCCCGCTTGTAGTTTGGAAGGGGCTTGGAAGGGAGCTTTACACACATACACACACACAGTAATTGGGTGCATCAATCAGTTGCTACGGAATGAATACAACGCTCTATTTACCGTGAACACATTCGATTGCATTCTGTATCGATGAACATAACTTTAACATTGCGCAACGATAATCTTTATCGCATTGGGAAAACGCAAAAGCATGTTCGTTCGGTACTCTGGAAGTGACAATAATTATTTATTAAACAAAATCACTCATAAAATGGACTTTGCTTTATTTGTGTGAGTGCAGTCGTAGGTGATAATTTTTAGAATTATGCATTGTTATCTAATTATGTAAAAATGGCTCACACGCGCGTGCGCGCATACGTATGTTTCTGGATTGGAAACGTTTCCATTTTAAGCAAATATTTCGACTTCCATCTACAGCTACGGTTTAATCTTCATTTTGTCACCCTACGAAAACAAGCCTTCATCAGGTCTGATTTTAGTTTCTTGAAGAGAAGTAAAATGTCGGAGAATCAAATTTTGCAAACGTTACATAATTTAAATATCGAGAAATAAAAGTTTATCATAGAATATCATCATCAGAAATAATAATTAGAAAACACATCATAAAGTTTGTGAAGATCACCGCTCCGAATGGGACTATCATTAAATGTCACAATCTGTCAACATTCTTATAGTTGGTAAGAATTAACAACACTGATTTCTATAAACGTACACGCACAGAGAAAGGCTTACTAAGATACGTGTTGAAAGGCTTCTACAAGACGTCTACAAGCTTTGGTATGACAAAAAGATTGGGTACAAGAACAAATTACAACAAAACACCAGCTTTTACACAGGCGTTAATGAAAGATAAACGAATTTTGCAAAAATTCACCTGCCAAAACGTGGTTGATTCCAATCTACCTATTCTTAGAACCATCCTTCGAAGCCTTCTACGAATTTATTTACGGATCTTGAATGCAAATAAAAGTCTGTCCTTATTCATCTTACGAAAGAAACAACAACAGAAAGTTATAGACGTGAACTACGTATAACTATGACTACTCAATTTGTCTGGCCCCAAACTATTTCGTAATAACAACAGTACTGCAATGGGGCTGCTTAATTGCTTTCTGGCACGGAAACCGCAGAGGGCAATATCACAACTGTACAACAGTCTTACAATAAAATCTATGTTAGGATTTCAGCTTTACTCAAATCTCACTGCATAAAAAAACATTTAAACTTTACATTAAATTTTAGTAACTATTTAAATACTATTAGAAGGTAGTATTTGAGGTCTTCACATTTAAGTTAGAACCAGAAGTTTTTCTGCAGTACTCGTTAATTTTATTATTTGCAATAGTGAGTGCGCGCTACTATTTACATTTTCTCATTATAGACATTAGATTTTATTAATATTTACGATACTTACATGAATAATTTATACTCAGTTTACTAACACGTATGGCTTTGCCAGTCTGCTAATTCGTTTTGACTTTCGACATCTCATCCATTTTCGAGTTCTAGTCTGCAAGACGAACGTGAACAGTTGAGGACTATCGCAATCCCAATCGCAATCGCAACAACAGGACTGAAGGGCGTCGTCCAAAACGCAATATTCAGAGATTAGCATTACAAACTGATAGCATGAAGACGTAGACTGCTAACGTTAAATACCTGTACGATACTACCTATGCATGCGTTTTATTTTCAAAATTTTCTTCATCTAGCACAGTGGTTTCCAACTAAAAAGCGCCTTAGGGCCAAAATTAAACCCAGGATCCGGCGGCCGTATCATAACCGATCAATTTCCGACCAGTACCGTAAAAAGCAGTATTTAATTGTAAATACGTAAAGAGAGGTAATTTGAATATTTATCATGTCTTACTACATATTTTTAACGGTACAATTTTTATTATGTCAATCTAATAACGAAGAAATAAAACAAGATATTAAACATTGCATGTTTACATAAAATCTTCATTCAATGTGAAAAAAGAGGTATTTGCTGAAGCCACTAAAGCAGGAATGTCCACATCGAGCTGATCTTTTCCTAATTTGAATAGCCTACTTGAAGTAGAGATCCGTGAGGCGACTTCTGCTGTGGTTCTTGATTAACTTCACTGTGGAGAACACACCATCACACATGTAGGCTTATGTAATTCCAAATATCTACGTCATTTCTGCCCAAAGTCACGCCGATTTTGGAATCATTCACGAGGTAGCTGCTTAACTAAATCCAGCCCCTTTTCTTGGCTGGTCTGCAGGAAGGGATTAGTTTGTAAATCACACAAATCTTAGCCGAATGTCGGTTGGTTGTTCTTCAGTGAGAGTACAAAGAAGCTTATTAAGTACCAAGACACTGTTTTTCAGTATTTAAAATTCTCTGAATCTTATGTTAGACGTCTACGTTTTCTTGCCTATTAAAAATCATATATTTCAATATTTTTAAACTTTTCTGATTTTTGCCGATAGCTTGCAAAACGATCCAATTAATTTTTCTCCAAACAGTAGGCCTACTTGAACATTTTTGAATTAATTGACGTACAGTAAGTTTTGATAAGTTAATAGAGGAATTATTAAATTGGGCTCCCAAGATAAGGTGGGGAGAGGGCGCCAATTGGAAATCACTGATGTAACACTTCTAATAACATCGTCCCCATTTTTTCACTCTGGAATCACGGGGTTTTTTTATAGGATACAATCTATTTTAAAGAGGTTCAAGCGACAAACATACACAAATGTGAAGTAGTTTCAAGTCTCTAAGGATTAGGCATACAGCCTATTTAATTATGTAGGCCTATAGACAGTATTTCTGTATTTAACGTCGTATAAAGAGGCAACTATTCCTTGTAATATTCACAGATTCCTTGCACTTTCTAGGACACTTGCCGTTCAGTTCAGTTTTTGCGCTTTCAGTTCTAGGACACTTGCCGTTCAGTTCAGTTTTTGCGCTTTCAGTTCTAGGACACTTGCCGTTCAGTTCAGTTCTTGCACTTTCAGTTCTACGCAATAAACTTCTCCCTTTGACCTTCCGTCCAATAGAGTAAAACCAACACGAACATAATTCATTTCATTTGCAGCAGTTCTTCGTAAGAAGAAATTACTACGTTACAAAACTTTTTAAATTCAAGCAAGTAACAAACGTCGCTCCACTGTCTGTAATTATTGCTCATACTCTATAAAACAATATAAAAAAGAGAGAATTTGTTCTTTGTGCTGTCATTCTCTCACAACGTATTTACACTGGCTTCAGTACGTAAATCTGTTGTGATTTCCTTGGTTCGAAACATGAAAAGTAAACAAACGTTAACAGCTTGTGTACAGGAGGTTTATTATGGACATTGAGACGCGTGCCGGTAATGATACTAATTAAAAAATAAAAGTAGTTGGGAGCCTTCGTCAGGAAATGTAAACAAAATTTGGAAACGTTACCTAGGAGGCCTGTTCGACTAATTAATTAACAGCTCTGAAATGTTTTGCTGACTCACCTACGACAACCGGATTCGTTTTATATAGTCAAAAGTCTGAGTTTTTAACTAGTCAGGTGGTTATGCAAGTTCTCGCTCCTCATTCATTATACACTTTAAGCGTAGTCTAGGTGTTGCACTAAATTTCGGTACATCACGATAGACGACGCGCCTCATATATTATTGTTAAATTATAAGACGATCTGAACGTACACGTAGTGCTGTGTGAAACCGGTTCCTAATAGGCGTTACGTGACTGAAAGAAGCACCCGGCGCAGACCACCGGGAAGAGCTATCTGCTGTTTTCTCTACTGGAGCAGAATTCTGACAGCGACGAAGGCTAACACAAACAGACCGAAAGACTGAAATATGAGTTTGAACGACAATAAAGTACGCCGACAGAATTACAAATGGATGACTAATTCGGATAAAATACGCTCGCGCAAACACGCTTTTATACAACGAAATTCACTGTTGCCCTGAGGATGCCCACATCGTATTCATGATAATAAGATTTTTTAATGGTGGCGTTCTTGTACAAAAACAAGAGGTAAGTAACAAAAAAAAGGAGATTTTAAAATAATGCCACGACATGAAGAGGCTGAAAGGATTTGCCCGGATCAAATTAACTGGCTGTTATTTTTTCCAGGGTTTCGTAACATTATTTTTTTATTAAAAAAGGAGACATGTATTTCTTTTATAAAATCACCGCTAATAAGCTTATACACCGTCGTTTAAAATATAGTATATCCAAGGTCACCTCGACAGTGTATTTTGTTAACATTTTGGACATGGCTCAGAAAACATTCCGCTGCCGACGTACATGAAAAAACGCTCCTTCATTACTCGCATCAAAAGTGGAAAAACTTTTCGCCACATTAAATCGTGTCGACTTTAACGTCAGAAAGCCCCGTGTGTACTTACTGTGAAATTCGCAGAATTGGTGATTTGCTTAAATTCGAAATAAAATCTCATAAAACGCTATTCCAATCTAAAGCCGTTGGTTGGCTCACAGTCAAATGCAATAACACGGATTTGATGGGCAGGTATTGTTTTTGCCCCGCTCAGTGGAAACGTTTATATAAATATAGAGTCGATTCGTCTATGTACGAACATATATTATACGTACATAGATACTAATTATTAATACTATACGACACAAATGGTTACTAATTCTGTCTTATTATACAGTTCAAAATCCTTCTGAGACGTATTTAATTATAAACCTTTTTCCTTGAAATCGAAATCGCACCTAATATTCGATCTGCCTTTCCACTTCGGGCTCTGCTGATCATCAATTTTATTCTACACGTTTTTCCCAGTGACGATTTGGTCTTCTTCTGTGAATGCTTCTCCTACCGGAGGATCAGGATTGCAGAAGCGAATTATTCCTTGTTTTCAGTGGTCCAAGGTTCGCTTATTGAGCAAACATTTCTAATTATAGATAAACGAAACTTGGATTATTCTAAAGGTAAAGGTTAGTTGTGTGGAATGTCCAAGGTATATAAAATATCCTTCGGTACTGAAATGCCTCTGATCGATTTACATCTTCGTATGGCCCACTTCCAGCTTCGTACACGAGAGAGAAACAAACACAAGAATTCGCGAACGTTGATACCTACAAGTGTTAGTTTAAAAGTTCGTGGCGCGACATCTTTAGCTTAGCGGCAGAACTCACAATTCTGCGTGTGTTGTAAGACTCACTTTTCCATGTAAACACTTGTTAATTTCCGTTTGTCAATCAATTTATTAATTGTGTACCAGCTGTTCGACATTTAGGTGTAACGCGTGCTTTTAAAATAAAACCTCGTGCTGTGTTTCTTCGTTAAAAAAGGTCTAGCACCAATGAAAATTCACAGCTAATTGGTAAATGCGTTACAAGACGCTGCGCCTTCAAAAATAATGGTTAGTAAGTGGGCACTCCAGCTTAAACGTGGCCCTGTACGAGCGTCTAAGAAGATCCCCACAGTGGACGACTAAAAAAAAGCAACTCCAAATGCTGCCTCCATCTTACACAAAGGTTTTTCACACCAAGATCTTGAGTTAAAATGTGACACATAAGGTCACGTGAGACAGACCTACCTCTGATATCAGAATGTCATCCACTGTCAATCGCCGATCTTCCAACACCGTGTATGAGATGTTATCTGCAGTTGCAATTTTTGGGTTTCCACGCTGGGAATCATATACTGTGTTCATATGACCGTGTTCAAACTACACTGCTCACTTAAGAAGCAGTGATGTTTTTGAAGGAGCAGCATCTCCTAACACATTTACCATTTCGTTGTGAATTTTCATTAGATGGCGATTTTTTAAAAACGAATTTTAACTATGATATTTGATTTTTTCCATTTTTCACGTGCATGACATCTGAATTTCAAACAGCTGGTAAAAAATGAATAAATTAGCATATAGATTTGAAATTTAACAGATATTAACCTTACAACACACGAAAAGGTGTGTTGTAAGTTTTAATCACGCATTACAGATTCCGCTCCGCGAACTTTTCAACTAATCGTCGTACATATCCGTCACGAACAGTATTTTAAGTCGAAGAAACTGGCCCTTCCCTGCTTTATACCAACTTTGATTTTCGAGATAGATATTCAATTTTGAACTGATCCAACACCATAAATACCTAAAACGACCTACACGCTAAAATATGCAAAGGAATGTTTTTATTTCACGATGCTGTCCCGACTCTTGTTTTCTTGACGTTTGTGCGTTATTGGCACACTACATTAACATTAGATGTCATATTGCGGAGCCCATATCGGTATCAGCAATCTCCGCTGTATCACGTGCGAAACGAGTACTCATTTGTTTATTTTGATTCCGCTGCATTTTTAATGGACATATAATGAGGACGTAATTAAAGCATAGGTTTATTATGTATTAGTTTTATGTATGCCTTACTTATGTATAGGTTTATGTATGTATTGTTGGAAACAGCAAATATCCTCAAACAATAGTAATATGAAGAGTTATGCTGATGCTGCTGCTACTTATCTTGAGTGTATAATGTTGGTCCAATACTCGTTACGGATTATAATAAAAATCGCCTGCTTTTTTATTTATGGCCTTCTGTAATAGTTTACCGGAAAACGTTTTTCGGATTTATGTGCCACGTTATGCTAATATATTTCGTTGCACATCTACAAATATTAATATTGTTATGTGTAAATAAAACTGTGGAGAAACTTCTTTAAAGACCGTTTCTAAATCGAATGTTCCAGTGGGTCTCGAAATGTTTCGATCGTGGGGAAAAATATAGGCCTACGAGATTTTGTTTTTTTCTTACGCACTACTAACTGTGGTCATCAAATTTTAATGACTTTATTACGTAGGCACTGTCATTAATACACATTTCGTGAAGTTGCTGCAATTTTCCATAATAAGAAATTATAGTGCTTGTGCATTTCAGATGCGCACGCGCAGCGCTAGCACAACAGGTTTCACAAGTTACGTTAATTGGAAAACAAACAAAAAAAGCATTACGCCATAATAAACATAATTTTTCACTGTTTTCGTTTTATTGTATCGGAGATCTGTAATTAATACAGACGTTCAACAAGTTCGCCCTTTTTTTTGTAGAAACTTGATGGAAGTCTTTTCTAAGTACTAAAAACGGTGTTGTCGCCTCGGTTCACTAGATGGTCGGGAAATCACTGGTTGCTCAAATCATGTCGACACATCTTTTTCGCGTTCACAATAATTGTAATTTATTGTATATTTCCGATTTTTTTGCTTGTTTTGACTACTGTAGAAAGAAACTAACAAAAAATTAATGCTTAATTGTTTTTAGTGACTACAAAGTTTTCTTCTTAGCAAGGTTGCAAACTTGGTAATCCACAGCAACAATGAATTCGGTAGAACTTTACATCATTCCGGTAATTCTGGAGCAAATGAATACACAATTCATTTCTATTAGAATGCACGGCTGAAAATTAGTACGATTCTGCTTGAGGTGCGGTAACCAGTGAATTGGAATATAGTTCACTGTTCGCATTTAAAGATGTTCCAGAAGAGCTCATTAACGAAGTCGCCGTAGAAAAAACAGTCTCCCATTTGGGAGAAACGACATTGGACTGTTACGATAATAATATTTGGCAACAGACAGACAGACATTGAACAGTTATCGTCCCACAAGCCGTATTGCACAAGAACACGTCGTAGATTGTGTAATCATAACGTTGATAAGGGAACAAGCACGAACGCAATACTGTCGTTACGCTTACCTCTTTGCCGGCACTCTTACCTCCTTGCAACTGTGCTGTTGCTAATACGTACAACTATTTTATAATTTAGACTTGTGCCATTTCAGATTGAAGTTATATGTTATTTGATGGACCATTAATAACAGTGGCACCATCTGTTCTTTTTTACACTCTTCTAAGCGGAGGTATCCACAAGTAGAGAGCCACTACTCCACGGAAATTTTTCGCTAATCTGATTCTCGCGGCCGAGTTAAAATTCTACCAATAGGAAAGGATGTCAGTAAACGACCGCACCCACTTGCTGCGAGTTGTAGAAATGCGCTCAGATTAAACTAGTATCAACCAATTGCTACATGATAACTGCGCGGTGACAGATGATAAAGTATACTAAAACGATGTCGACAGCCAGTTATTCAATCAACCGAATGACAGTAATGTGTAGAACGTATGTTGTACGTACGACAAAGTAATGACAACGTGTATGTAACAAATACCGATCACTATTGCTCAGTAATTACCGCTGCCATATACAGCCGCGAATGTACTGCTATCAGATTCACACCGTCGACAGCCTCTGAACGTTGTGATTTAAGGATAGCAAATTTGCATATTAACGCGAACCACAGAAATGGAAAGGTACATACGTTTAACGGTTGTTATGTACCGCTCGTGTCATTTTTACCTGTTGGCGTGCTTCTCTACGTACATCAATTACTCTAAAGGTCAATTTGGTTTACCGCCGTCTAACACTTAATCATCTTTTCTCGCAACAGACGACAGGCTGAGAATTATAATCGTATAAGGTGTCAGGTGTTGGCATTCATGAGGCTTACGAGTAACAAACTGTCCTGAATTGCAGACAGGCTATTCATCTGGGCTCGGATAATAGTTCTCACGTGCATTTATGTGTAGGTACGTGGCAAACGCTTTGTTCCGCCATTTGGCATACAGTATAAAAAAATATTGTACTCCTGTTAAAGTAAGAAATCTCGCTCCAGAGTGAGTTTATTTTCTTGTAAGGATCGCCTACCTCGTATCGTTCCTAAGAATATGTAACGGATGAACGTCACTTTTCATATAACGTCCCGCTCTTCTGGGTAAAAGGGATGGGCTTGACTTCTTGTCACCACTTAGGCCAGCCGCACACTGGAGCGACATTTTGTTTCGCGACAAAACCGTGTTGCTGCATTGTGTCGCAAGGCGTCGCAGATGACTCTACTGCCATTAGGACCTATAAAGCGCCCACACTGGCTGCAATATCATCTAGAGGCGTCGCGAGTCTCTTCGCGACCAAGACGAAGCTCCTTCAATTTATGTCTCGCAGCAAACCAGTTTGCGACATTCTGAAATGCGCATGCGCTGGTTTCTAACCACACAAGGCGGGGAGTTTATATTTCACTTACTTAATCCTACGTGGAAAATGCGTGCAGTATCATTTGATTCTGATTCTCGCATTATGTTGTGTATTTATTATTATTATTAATTGCTATTCAGTATAAAATGAAACAAGTGTATGTGTAGTTGAAACTGAAATACATACAAAATAATGCCTGCCACGAACCACACATTTTTACAGCTCAAAAACAGCTAACGAGAAATTGTTTTGTCGTGAGCCAATGTCTCAAGCCTCTCTCCATCGAAGCGACGCTTTGCAACACGATGCGTCAAAACAAAATGTCGCTCCAGTGTACGGCCGGCCTAAGACTGAACGCCCTCCCAATCTTCAGGAACTGATTACGGTAATGTCAACATAAATGAGTATGAGGAGTTGAACGTTTCGGTACACGGAAGATAATTAACACCTCAGGTGTAAATGATACTCGGTAACATTTTGAAAAAACATGCTGACAACTTTCAGGAGCCATGAGAAATCCTTGTAACTAAAGAAGACCAAAGAAAAACGGCTGACATATTACGTCTCTGCCTGCTTTCCTGGCTTTAGCCAGGTTCGCCTACTTAGAACTTCACTGTTGTAACCTAGGAACTTCACCTCCTTTCTATGAGGGGCATAGTACATTAATGGTCCATGTATCATATTATAGCAAAGCGTCTAAGTAAGTCCTGCTTAGCACTGTGTTTCGTCACTAAGCGATGCGTGAACATCCGGAAACTTTCAGGGATATCCTGAATCAATATGTAAGTTCCACAACGGTCTAAACAATACAGTAAACAAGTCTACCACTTTCTCAGTCATCGCTTTACCGGCATAAATAGGACGGCCGCAGTTCAGTCAGCCAGTTGTGCGATATGTTTCACAGTGATTAGATCACGGTATTACTGAAAGCGTTACGCGTTTTCTTGTTATAATTCTGACATCGTTATCAATTTAGTGCCAGTTTATGATCTATATGTACAGTGTGTAATGGCTATCACAGGAGAATTCACGTAATACGAATCTGACTATTTTTATAGCTATGTTAAATTCGCAAGTGACTATCGATTTCTATGGTGTCACTTGTTTATTATAGTGTCTGTAATAATTTATTACACTGTTACCAGATTACGATACTCGTTACAACGACTATAGAATGTGCTTGGAAACTCTCGTTCTCTAACGATGCCGTTATCGTTATGAACTCTGTACAGCCCAAAGTAACTACACACCCACTCGTGCCCGGTTCCTAAATCCACCTGTCCTGGATTGGTACCCAGCACTCCGAGCCATACAGTTGAATGCGTCATAAGAATATGCATCTGTATTCTCTCACTTGGCGTCAGAAAGTTTTTAACCAGTAAAAATTATTCCTTCCTACATTCACACACAAGTTATACATAATCAGTTTTCACTGTATTCATTAACAAGTGTGTAACACCAAAACGAACATTAAGCCGTAAAGTTCACAGCTGCAACTTTCGCGATTAGAACCATATTCAGCTTCGCATCACATCATCCTACGGGTATTGTATAATTTTCACTTTAACGTTTCCGGAATGACAACGGACCTGTAATTACGTTTATTAAAGACACGCGGTGCAACCGCCACATCTGGTGCCCACAAACGCTTCCGGCATTGTTGTCCATTACAATTACTGCTCGCAACATATTATATTCGTAAAAGGAGCGCAGTTTTGTAACATATTCTACTTCCGTAAAAACTAAGTACAACACAATTTTGTCAGAATTCGCTAAATAATGCTACTAAGCTAATACGCTACGACGAAAATACGAAATTATTAACGTTTTGCCGCGCTCATGCATACAAAAAAACATACACACATTCGTAATAAAAATGTTAAATGTTCAATCATAGATTATGCTTTGAATTATACGTTTTAAAAACTTTATATATTTCAGCGACACTTTAGTTTTACCTTTGCAAGTTTCATTTCCTCTGTTCTTGTTTAGTGCGTTAAAACAGTAAATCTTAAATATTTAAAACTGTTTCTTGAATTTCTTCGTGACCTTTTTTGGAAGGTTAACAATTTACAATTTAAGGCTATAAAATACGAAAAGATGATACCTGTTCTAAATCTCAAGGGTTGATCCGAAAACATCATATATTTGTCTATACGCAATATAGGAATACGGTTTTCAATTTAATGAAGAGGAAATGAAATAAATCTGCACGTTACTGCTTTTTGTGTTTTACTAAATGATGTACAGCGTTTATAGACTTGGTACCGCTGAGAAAATTAAGCCGAATAACTAACAACTTCCGACAACAAGTAACATAAATGCGAAACGATGGGGGAAATAAGACATAAAGAAGAAGGGCTCCCGCTGAAAAGATTTTTCTTTTATGAGTAAGATATTTAATATAACAACGTGTGAGAAAAGTTATTCGTAGGTTATATAAGTGGCTTCTTTAGTCCGGCCGGCCACGTCCAAAACAGCTGACGTGACAGTCTGCTACAATGTTTCTAATGAGAATGTTCTCAGTTTTGTTTGTCATGAATTTCGGTAGAGAATGATGTCACCACTGGTTTAACAGTAGTCAGAAGGTCGTCTTATTTCTACCTGTGACGTCACGAAGTATAAGTGTAAACGTACGATAACAGTGAATAAATTTGATTTTGCTGGCTGATGTTTTGCTAGAAACAATATTTATAATTTAATGTACACAAACTTTTATTATTATTATTATTATTGTTATTACAAGGAGTGTTAAAGTGCGCATCATCATGGATCTGGAGGGTAGCATGGATCGTCATCTTGAAACAGGGAAATAAACTGCTGAATACAACTGACAAATTGTATTCAATTGTAAATTGAATACACACAAATTGTAAATCAATAAACTTATTATTAACACCTATACTTAACAACGCACTCGTATTAAATTGTGTAATTCAATGCCTAATATACAACCAACAATAAAAATCACCAAGTTAAATAAATTCAGTAGTCTGCAACACAAACAAGACTACATACAAATGACTAAAACCGCTGTCTAACAGCACTGTAATCAACGTACAATAAATTCGCGGAATTCATTGGCTGCTGTTGTGTTCACGTCCAGGTAAGTTCAGTTGTGGCGTTTAACGCTGACGATAATGCTTGGGTAGCGTTTTCAGGTCTCTGTTAGTCTCGCTATAAGGCTCTCAGACATCGCCACCATCTGACGTCTTGGCAAATACGTGACAACCGTCATGTAGGCTACGAACGTTATTTATATCACACGGGTGTGACAATATTATAAGTTCTGAAATGTACTAAGGTGCGCCCGGTCGGTCGCTAAAAGACTGTGTACGAAAGCGGTTTCAAAAAGTATACAATTTCATGCTAAGTCACCTTGGAAAACCAGTAGTTCCACAATAGTCACGCAAGGACCGTTCATAGAAACCCACCGGATTTCTTCAACTTTTCAGTTTGAAGACGTTAGCCCAACACAAATCTACAAGCTTCTAGCGAGTAAGTCATTACGTAAACACTATTCATTTCGCGTAATTCCATAGCAAATACGCGTAATAATTTTTCGTAATCTTTATAATTACCAAACCACACTATTGAAGAATTCTGCAGACATAAAATCTTTTCTCTGTACATTTATAGCAGTTGTAGGCTATGCATTCTATCTATTACCAAGGACGTTTACACTTTTAAGCCTTACAATTTTGTAACTACTTACAGAAAAGCGAAGCACACGCAGTGGATCAATAGGGCGGAAAAGGGAGTTTTAAATCTAAATTATGGAAGGAATTGATGTGAGTTGCTAGATGACTTCAAGCACAGTGTTATTGGAAACACAATTACATTACACTTTTAATGATAACACTGAATTCTGTACGCGACGAATCACACTAATCGAGCTTCACACTCAGTATTTTTGCTTACACTAAGCCCGCACTCTTTCAGTGCATATACATTGTATTCGTAAACATCCATTTCTAGAAACAAGAAATAATTTTAAGCTTGAGAAAACTACGAGGGATGAAGAAATATGACCGCGTTGAAGTTTACACAAGCAATTTACCTGTTTGCACACCTTAAATTTTAATTTTTTCCCCGGTCAGAACTCTGCGGAAACACTGTAGGAAGACTGAGAACAGCCATTAACCTAGTGGGTAAAATATATTTTACCAAAGTTGGGCAATAATACATTAGCCGACGACGAAGAAAACGGAAAACAGAGAACAGTGAAAAACAAAACATGACTGCCTAATAACATAAATTTTTACCAAGATACACACCACAACCGACGGTGCTGCAAAAGAAAGAATTACAACAGACTAACCAATAATCTTTAGGAAACGAAACCGCATCTTCCGCAGTCACTGGAAATGTGACAAGATACTACAAAATCGCACTTTCTGCTTGACAGTACACATGATACAAATGATTGCTGTTAAAATATAGGCCTAAGAAATTAATTAATTGCTGTTAATTAATATTCACTAAGAAAATTACTCTTCTCCTACACCAAACAGCGACTAACATTAATGTGCGTTTTAAATTAACGATTAAACTGTTCATTTTAAATTGAATTGATTACTACTCTGATTGCGTTAAAAAAACTGCAACATAGCTACAAAAATTAAAACTCACAGATTTCGTATTTATGTCTTTGTGACGACAATCTACCAGTGAAGAGCGTCAGAGGCTATCCAAGACTTCGGGAAAACTACAACACCCTTACTAACGTGAAATGCGTGAAAATCTAACGCTTCGGGACACTAACCTTGAATGCACTAACGTTCTACTGTACTGAAAAAAATGAAGTGACTGCAAAACCTCAAGTTCAGAAAATCAATCTTACGGATTATTTCGGACAGCACGTATGCTGCAAATTCTACATTTATAAGTCAGGAATGGTAGAATGTACGGCGTTTTTTATCAGTTCATTCAATTTTCGATGGTCAGAAAACGCTCCCATTCAAAAACGTTATAAAACCAAAACCGCGAATTTTTACAAATGCGGTACTTTTTCTTTTTTTTTTTTTAGCAACGCAATATAACTACGTTCAGAAAACATATCCGAACCATACGTAGTCGGCTTGTAACGTTGTACCCGACTTCTCACACTCCAAAAGTCCGTAAATATGCCCAACTCAAAAAATATGTCCGTTAACTGTCCTCACTCCGAGTGACTGATACAGTCTGATGACACACATTTAACACTGAATCACTGATCATTTCCAATAATTATACCATCCCCAATTGGCACATCGCTTTAACATGATTTCTGTTTCATTTATGAGAATCGATTATTATTTACTATTAATACTGCACGCTTCTCTGTTAAACTTATGACTCATTTGCGAGCTATTAGGACGTGGTCTAATGCTGTCGATTTGAACAGCCATTCGAAGTCATCCATCTTCATTGTAATGATTACTGGCACGGTGTTCACCAGTTTCTACAGTACCGTGGCAAAGGTATTTTTGCTGTACCAGGCACCTTTAACACAGAAGATGGCATCCAATGATGAGGCAGAAATGTCTGTTCAAATCGACAACACTAGACCACGGCCTAATAGCCCAGCAGTAGGCCATAACTATAACAGAGTTGACGCCAGCCGTGAGACCGTGGGACATTGTACGCTTGTTAACAAACATAAAACTATGAAACAAACAATAATACGTTAGTAAAAGTACACTGACTTATTAAAGTTGAACATCGATTCTTACGGAGGAAGAAATATACACACCGACTAAAGTAAAATATGTATTAGTGAGAACGTCCCCGAAAGAAGCTTTTCAACATAAACAACGCTCATCATGAAAATAACTAAAGATTAGCTATCTAATGTTACTATTATGAGCAGAAGGAGACGTTGTAATGAATACGGGTTTGAATGATTTGAAAGACGACTATTCTCGTTCAAAGTTACGAAAAACAGTGCCTTCAACTGAGAGGGTACCAAAAAAGTTGAACAGACGTCTGCTGTTTCATTATAATCTCCACAACGAACACACATATTGTTTTATGTAAATGATCAATTATCGTTATAACTGCACGTTTACTAAATGGTGGGAGGGTCCGTAATTCAGTAAACGAACACTATTGCATAACATTAAGTCTTAAGACTTCGCACGTAGTGGATAATGGAACTGCTCTCCATCGGAGACGTATGGGAAAATTCCATCTTGAAGTAGTACAGGCATGTCTGTCATTTGGTGGCGCCCCACGAGTACAGTTTGCTGAGAACGCCATGGATATCAAACGCGAGCCTGGTTGTAGTGGGCCCTGTTGATAAGAAACAGTGTTACTAACGTGTTAACACGATCAATTGACATCTGAAGGATGAGTACTATGTCGAATGTACCTGCGACGATCAGTGTTACTACAAACTAGAGATACAAAATTATATGAGGAGTCAATTGCATTGTATATTTTCAAGATGAAGATGAACTGGCGATGACTGCTTTATTTACTGAAACGTGATGAATATAAATGCACGTATATCTTTTTCCATCGGTAAACTCTTTCATACAAACACTAATAAGACTTTCCATTTGTTCCTATAAGAACTACCTCTGTGCTCTGAGTAGGTCGGTATTATTAAACTAACTAGTTCTGTCAACTTTAATCGTTAAATCCGTACACTCGATAGAACTATTCAATACATAACTAATTCCCGTACAGTGAACAACGATTATACCGTTCTCACAAGTGTCCTCATTCCTTCACGTCTTAAGCCAACGTTCATTGCACCTCATTCAATCGTGACTGCGATTAACACACATTTATGAGGGTGACTAAGTACTCTTCTTCTTCATAAATATTTTTATTTTTTCAATGTACACAAGTAAACAGAACGGAATAAGGTCAACAGCAGCAAAAGTGTTTACTCCACTCGTCAAACAGCACTCAACCATCCGCCGCCGGTAGAAAAACTGCAAGACATACATCAATTGTGTTGGATTCGCCGGAAAGAAAGTCGACTTGGGTTTCATGCTGATTAATACCTCATTCACTCATACCAAGTGCTCTTGTTAAATAGCACATCTATACAAAACACGAGAAGTACGTGTGTTACTTATTCAACTGGTCTCAGTACGCTCGTTTTTTACAACACTCCTTTAGATCAAATGATCTAAAGTAATTAGTTATAAACGGTTCTACTGTTACCCGATACAATTTGCTTCCCCGTAACAGACGGTTTCTTTTTCACTTTGGTGAGAAACTTCGAACAACGTGAACATGATTTTATCACAGGAAATCTTAATTAAATATTGGTTGCATTATCTTTCCGGGGATAGCAATGATCGTGTTTGCAGAACAGAGGGAATTGATAATATTAAATAGCCACCAGAGAAATCGACAGTCACATACAATTTGTTATTAGTTACAAATTTACTAACAGACCCACAAAAATAATCACAATCGCCTTACATGAATTCTACGGTATCCAACACGTGATTACGAAGTAATAAAAACGACTAATTGTCAGTAATAATACCGCAACGCGGCTATACACTTTAACACTCAGACGCTGATCGGTGTAAACGAATTTGCAGAAAAAAAACTGTCTAATTTTGCCGCCGAATGTACACCCAACCCTAATCGAGGGTATGACTGAGGGGCGTAGTGGCAGTGGAAGACCCCAGACAGGAGTGCGTGAAAGTGATAAAAGGAGGAAGAAGGTAGATGCCTATGGGGTGATTAAGAGACTGTCTTCGGAAGGGAAGAAACTGCAAGCATTCCAACCTCTGGGGTGAGGACAAGAAGAAGAAATTATACGCCCAGCCTACATGTCTTGTTGTGTAATGTAGACTAATAGGTTCCTGCCGTTCGAGCTATTTCCAAAATGTGCGAGCGGTGCTGTTTGTGGGAAAAGTTATAAAAATACTGACGTCTGCTCGATTAAAGATCGTTACCAGATGACTCACAGCAGTTCGCAAGAGTAATGGTTTCTTTCGTTGGAGAAATGTCGGGTTTCTTACAACTGGATTTTACCAATAAGACTACAACCCACCTGAAGTATTTTGTATCTCTTCTGTCTCTACTGTAGTCTTATATCGCTTAACGTTGTCAATATCGCTGTGGTAATCTACCGTCTCTTAGTGAATTTGATGTATGGCTGCAGAAGCACGCTTGATGTAAGCGGGAAAAATAATATTAAACTCGAGTAAAACAATACGATAAATGACTTTTTTTGTAATACTAAGGGTTATAGAAGAACCTGCTGGTGGCAGAGTAGGTTACCAATTTGAGCTGTACGGGTTGAGTATAATTTTACGGCGCTAGACTGACGTACTTAGTTTCTCGCAGGACTTTCCCGCACCAGTGAGAAGCCACGGCTGAAACGTTTGGTCTTTGTTATTGTGTTAATTGTTAAGTTTTTAAATGTTACTAACCGTTGTTATTTTACACGATGAACAGCTAAAATAATAAAAAATACTTTATATAATATTGAAACTTTCTCTTGTGAAACTTACTTGTCTTTTTCGTCGAACGCGTTTCGGCGTCGTGTTCGCCTTCGTCAGCTTAGAAACAGACTGCCAGTACTTAGTAACGGTTAACAAACAAGACAACAATAAAAAATATATTTTTATTGACTTTAGGCCTGACTTTACTGAACAGTCTGGTAAATTAAATTCTATCAGATTCCGGCCGTAAAAGCCTACGTTCTTGAAATCAAAGATTGTATAATGCCCGGCACTTCGCTTCAGCCGCCCATTGTTATCCGAGATGTTATCTCAAGTTCTTGTTTTAACATTAATCAAAAAGGGGCCGAAAAAGGAACCTTGATTTTGTGGTACGATCGGAAATTAAATCCGAGATCTTCAGACTAATAGTCAGCCAGCATAACCGCTGGTCTATTATGGCTCTGAGTAACAATTTTTTTTTGCAGGTCTCCCATACACCCCTACATCCTGCCGATCTGCCCACTGGGCGTCAGAAGGACACCCAGTAGAGGAACAGGGGACAAGTACGACAGAACGGTTCGTAGAATCTTGGAATACCATATTTGAAAAGACATAAATCTCAGGGATTCATTGTGTCAAGTAAGAAGACGTTTGTGACAAGAAAAAAATGGAAGACAGTAAATTTAAGTATACTACGCCTCTAGTACGACATGCCACAGAATGAATGTGGCAGGTCAGACAAGACAGTCAGAAAATTCCATCCCTTACTGCTTACTGCCCGTTGAAAAGTCTTTTTGTCACTAGAGAAGTCGAGGACATCAACACAGAGGTTGGCAACTTCAATGCATTTCGCAACTGCACACATGATTCTGCATGTCCACCAATAAACTTGGAACTTACACGAAGTGTGTGGGTAGGGACCTTCAAACCAATGATGAAGGGTAATCCACTAAATCCAAGAAGAACTCGATGAAAAATGAGCAGGTCTGTATGAGCTCTTATACTCAGAGAGTGAAGGAAGACCAAAAGCTTTCGTGACCACCACATCATGACCCAATAAGGTGAAACTGTTGTTCATCCAGTGCAAGAAGCTTCTCTGAACACCTTCGATAGAGTTAGCTGTATGTTCACGGTTCCTGTTGCATATGACTTACGCATATTCTACACGGCTTAAATATAATTCTAGATTACTATATAATAAAATAATAATAATTCCTTCATTTCGAACTTCCTTTACACTTTTTTATAGAATTTTCCACTATTCACAGTGCTTCTTCCATCACTCGTGAAACGTCTAAAGTCGTTCTGTCCTGTTAAATACGTACAGTTGTTCTGCATCGGCTGCTTCCTCCTATGTTAGTATCGGTGGCGGCATTTCATATTTTATTACCAAAAAGTAATTCTTCAGATGATTTATAATAAAAACGTACGGAAATAATAGTTCCATACGCAATAAGTAGTAGCCTAACTTTAACAAAACTGCACTTTGTTCACTGACTAAATTCTCTTTTTAATCGCATTAAAAATATAAGCCTATATTAACGTTTAATCATTGAAAAGTCGCCAATTAATTGTATTGCTGCATTCAATAAACAACACAGAACACAAAGAACGTAGATAATGTTTGCACACACAAAACAAAACAAAAAATAATTTGAATAAAACATACGGTGTCTGACAAATCGTGCTCAGACTTCGGAAAAAGTAACCATACTCTTCTCTCCACGCACAACCACATATTTATTAAAAAAAAGACAGTGTCAATTTTACAAGTCTCTCTTATAAATGTTGTTTTGAAATACTGTAATTTAAAGAAAACAGATATCACCGCTGTAACATATGCTTAGACTCAGATTTATTTCTATTTATTCGGAGTTTGCAATGTTCTTTAAACGCTTCACTATACAACACTGGTTTGCCAAGATATTCACTAACACCGAAATATTTCACAGATTTTCCGGAGGTGTTTGGGTGTTTGACACGTAGCAAGACAAAGGGAAAGTGGGCCAAGAAAAGAAAGCGAAAGTACCGTACATATACCACGCCAGTAATAAATCACATTGGTCGACATAAATTGCAATGTGCGCGACATCGTTTTCTGTCTGCGTGGGTCTTTTGTGCAGCATACGGTGCCACGTCGCGCCACTAGAGATGGGCAAAGTAGTTCATCGAAACGAACCTATCATAGTTAGGTCGCTCACATAAGCGAACTAGCACAATGAACTAGGTCACAGGTTCAATCTGTCGGACTAAAATTTTTATAGATATTAAAAGAACAAAAATTGACATCTTCTGTTTATCTTAGGTTATAGGCCTAGGCCAGGGATGACCAGCCTCCTCATGCACGTGAGATAAAATCCAAGCGCTTGAAGAGCTGATAGATAACCAATACATTTTTTTTCGTTTTTCAACAAAATAATTTTATTCATGCCATCTTCGGCCATAATCGCGAAATTCGTCTCTCATTTATGAGTCGTAATAAATAATACACGTCTGAAATCACAAAAATAATTTAATCTTTTCAATTATTTAATAATTTTGAAGCAACTTCCTCAAATCCTAGCATACGATATTCTCTGTTTTTTATTTTTATCATATTTATGCCAAACTTTGTCGAAATAACAAAAATCAGACAATACAAAATTTTTTCAGTCCATTCTCTCACCCCTTCCGATTCATCATCGGGGCTGATAGACGATTACTTTTACAAATCCTTGTCCTAAAAAAGAATTATATATTTAAATTAATTATTTAATAGTATAACAATATAATTAGAAAGCATAAAAGTACGGAGTTTGTAACACTATAAAAACTCCAAAGATAAACTGTAGTCAACAACAGTAAACGAATCAAACAATGGACCGACAGCAGGCAAAAGCACTCAGTTTTAACATTCGTTACTCATTCGCGAACGACCTACTGAAAGCGAACGACTGAACTAAGAATGAACTACGGCCGTTTAGTTTTATAAGTGGGCGATAGGAGCGTGGCTACCGCCAACTTCGAACGAACTACTGTCCTGCGGTACCACCGACTGTAGTCAGTAGTTCACTTGACTGAGTTGTTCTTTTTGGCTAGGTCGTTCGCGAACGACCCACAACTATTCGGCACACTGCGTTCGGCTTAAATTATTGGTTCACAACAGTTTAGGTTGAAAATAAAATTAGTAGAGAACTATTAGTTACAAACATCTATGTGGATGAAATTTGGCGAAGGTTATGCCTTATCTGCAACGAACAAAATTAATTGTCTTCTCTCTACACAGTGCGAATTGCATAAGCGAGCTCTCTTTACACCACACGTGCAGCCGGTCGTAAAGGCGTGGGAGAACTAACCAGGTTCCAAATGTCACCTGAAGGAAATATAAAACACTAATCTAGGCATTGAATTATGATTTGTTAAACGTTCGGTTGAAATCTTTCAACAATATATTTTTTCTAAAACGCCAATTTTTACTTCCATGTTCCATAAGGAAATGGAAGTATGGTGATGGCAAAAAAAATCGTGGTCGAGATTATTGCAGATTCTGATCGTACTACCCTTAAAACATGAAAGAAAGTCATTTTTGAAAAGTGTCTGTGTGTCTATCTGTCTATAGATTTTTTTCTATGGCAAACGATAGCCGCAAATTCAAACAGAATCAAATGATTTTTTGCATACAGCCCTGATTTGTAGAGTACTCAAGACCTATTGTTTTTGGTGAAGATCGGTTAAGGGAAAGGGGTAGTTTACTGGCAACGTTTTTACTTTTTTTTTAATCAAGGGTAATTTTTTTCTGTGGTAAACGATAACAGCCGCAAATTCAAACAGAATCAAACAATGTTTTGCATACAGCCCTGAATTGTAGAGTTCTCAATGCCTGTTGATTTTGGTGAAGATCGGTTAAGGGAAAGGGGTAGTTTACCTGCCACATTTTATGTTTTAACAAGAGTGATTGTTTCTATGACGAACGATAACTGCCGCACATTTAAACAGAATCAAATAATTTTGTGCATACCTTCCTCAATTGTAGATAACTCAAGGCTGTTGATTTTGTTGAAGATCGGTTAAGGGAAAGGGGTAGTTTACCTGGAACATTTTATGTTGTAACAAGAGAACGTTTTTCATGAAGAACGATAACTGCCGTAAATTCAAACAGAACAAATAATTTTTTACATATGTGCCTGAGTTGTAGAGGACTCAAAGCCTATTGATTTTGGTGAAGATCGGTTAGTGGGAAAGGGTAGTTTACCTGAAACATTTTTTGTTGTAACAAGAGTAAAGTACTTAATTTTGATAAATAAAGTATCCTGATAAGAAGATCTTAATAATCCACTGTAGAAACGTAGATGAAATATCTATAAATGAAGAGGCTAGTTGAACAGGGTGGGGGTAATTTTCTATAAATGAAAATTATAGTTGAAGGGGAGGGGACAATTTGTTATATATGTACTACGTTATCGGCAACAAAGAAGTAGTTTGTTGTTAAAATTCCTTCCAGTCCTGTTTGGCCGTAGACCAAAGTTTTCTGCAAAACCAGACGTTTCGGCAGTGCCATCGACTTCCATCATCAGTGAAAATCAAGTGCGATAACGTGAGGTGGTATACGTTAGTGACCACAGTACTGTGGTTAAGGCTGAAGCAGTAAGTAGAAAGAAGTAGTTTCTATGGAAATATTTCATTTCGAAAATTATTTTAAATATAAATCTTAGAACATGGAAGTCATGTATGGTTCTCCATACCGATATTTATTTCATTAAAACCAGATATTTTAAAACACAAGTTAATTATTTTCTTAACACGCTGTCAAATTTCTTAAAAGTAATAAGCTCGGGGTTCGAAAACATGTGTGAAATGGCAACAGAATTAAAATAAATTAAATTTTATATACGAATTTCTTTAAATATAAATGGCGAACTGCAAGGGAAGGATAGGACTTACACACTTGATGAAGGAATTAAACATTCCGGTAAGAGTCCACAGAGTCACTACAACAGAATTATTGTAGTTCAGGGAAAACGCTTTCTTTAAATTATCATTCATTGTAAAATCAAGCTACTCCTGATCCATTGATGGTGCATGACGGGTTTCTTTCATTATGAAACTTCTGAACTTATGAGCGAATCGAACACAAATCTTTCTAAAAATTACAAAACACTTTCATATACAACTACAGTGATGTTCATTTGCAGAGAAATTTACTCGTTATTATTAAACACAGCTTCTCAAAGACTTTTTTACCGGTAATGACATCTGTAAGCTTCTTTTGTGTAAATAAAATATATTTATTTGTAGATTTCGAGTTTGATTTGTTAACACTTTAATTTACAAAATGAAACAAATGTTAACCCACACGAGACTGGAAATGGGAGGACGGAATTACTCCGCAACAGCCATAAACTAAAATACTGAGACCCTGACGTTAGACATTCAACGGTCTTTATAGTTTATTAAAATGTTCTTTGTAATTCCAGAATATTATAGTAGGAATAAACCTATTTTAGTACTAAGCCACGTTTCCGTTAAATATTTCGTAGTCCTTCAGTCTTACGACTGGTTTGTACCCTCCCCGCATATACCCGTGGTGCGTGTGGTACTGAGTCTCTCACAGGTATATGGGACCTACAGTTTAACTCCGGATCCGAAAGGCCTAGTTGGGGAAGGTTTATACTAAGCAGGATACCTCTCGCTGGTTTCCCATTGCCTTGCGAGGGGGGAACGGTCGTATCTAAATCGGATGGCCCCCGGCGGGAATTGAGCCCGCGCCGACAGCGTAGCAGCGCCACACGCTAGCCACTACGCCACGACCGCTCCCCGTTAAATATATGAAAAATATATTATACTAACCGTCTGTGACTTCTCGTATTTGATGTCCCTTCTTATTACGACATGTTAATAAACATGCACATGCGAATGCACATGCATGCATGCATGTTGCGGCATGTGAATTTTATGCTTGACAATGGGGCAAGAGTCTCGAAACATGTCGTAATAAGAAGGAACATCAAATACGAGAAGTCACAGACGGTTAGTATAATATGTTTTTCATATATTTAATTCCAGAATCTTCTAATTATGCCAGTCGGTGTCCAATTTATGTTCTCACAAGCTCGATTCTATTGTGGGTTTCTGGGGTAACTCATATGACAAACTCTGGTTGCACAGAGAGCTCACGTAGATAGGATGTCCCTTATATTTGCAAATAATGGCAAGGTACTGACTACCTCTCTTCTTCTTACAAATGTACGTATACATATAAGTAGAAGGCTGTCAGGCTTTCTAGAGCGGTGGTCTGCATCTAACCCGCCAAAGAATTACCCCACTTACAATATAGCGTAGAATAGAGAGGAAAGAAGGGAGACACCGCGATAACACATCACCGTCTCACTCATACATGTTTCTAATGTTCTCGTCAGCCTTTTGCAGCCGACGTTTACACTATAAAATACTGTACAGGACTGTTGTGCGCGTGTGCGAAATGACTGCAAAATTTAGCCTCGTGTCAACGTGTTTTTCCACTGCGCATCTCTAAACGACTGTTCAAAATCTTTCGTCAGGTATATATACGGACTGACATGAGAAAATATAATCTTCACAATAAAGAGCAGAGAAATAGTAACCCTGCGCACTGTCCAAAGCCACAAGCTCTATACGTTGTCTCGTCAACTGAAAAAAGTCGGAAGACACAAAAATATATCCGATTTTTGTCTACGAGCTTTGTGGACGTCACTGGTGTATGAATATAATTTCAGGTCTGCTTATATAATAACTCGGCTTGCTTAAAAATTTAGGAATAACACTACTATTCACCCATTACGATGAGCTTTTCTATGTGGCTTTACTGAGTCGTATGAATGAGTGACCATAAATGATTCACAACGTGCTGGATCCTCGTCTCGTACGGACAGCAGAGGCCTCTATGAATTTGACGTAGTTTTTATCATCATCATCATCTGCAAGGATTAAACCAAGGATGGTTTGTTCCGGTCTCACACAGGAAAAGTCTAGAGCTGGTCACTTCAACGTTTCCTCGGACGTCCCACACCTCTCCGTCCCTTTGGCTTATAGTTCCATAGTTGTTTGGGGATACGGCAGTCATCCATTCGGCAAAGATGATCCCACCAATTCAGCCGATACTGGGCAATCCTGTCTAGTATACTTATCATATTCAGTTCCTGCCGTACATAACTTTTATATAAGGGAAAATCGTCCGAATAGACAGATAGAGCAGCAATTCACATACAAATGACCGACGTGTCTGAATCTGGGTGTGGAATGGATAGTTTGTATAAAAAGTTAATATACTGGCTGTATGAAATTAACTACTGATATAACAGCAATAAAATAAGTTTATTTCATTTCGTTCAAAGCAGTACGCTTAGAAAGCTACATACTTAGGGAGGCGTTGTTCCAATAATATTGGAAGACCTCAACTATTAATACTTTTAGTTGGTTCGTCACAAGCTTTTGGATGCTCTCCAAAATTTCAAACCAGCGGCACCAGAGATATGAAACTGGGAGTTGTCATATGGTCTAAGATTGGGGACGTAAGGGAGCTGGGTACTACATGAACCCGTTTTGGGCCAAATACTGTTCACGGAAAGTGATATGACATTATCAACATCGAGTTACAATCTCCGGCCGGACTCAAATCATATACCAGAATTTCTTGAACTGTCTGGTGACTTAAACTTAGTTTATAACCATTCTAATATCAAACTGTTGATTACTATTTGTTTAATTAATTAAAATAACATTACATTTAGTAAGATAAATTGTAATACTGTATAAATTAAGTTCTCTCATACTATAATTTGCTCGTTTTCTTAAAGATAATTTTGAAAATGTAAACAAACTATCATAAGTCTTCACATATAAAATGATACATACATACGCACGCACACACTCACATCACCAACACGTTCACCCAAATATTTAATTGTTTCGTTATGTTTGATATTTCTATTGTATTTCATAAACAGGTCCTGAAGATGACAATAAATATTGTCGAAACGTCGACGCAAAATATCTAAAATTTGTATTATTGACCTATCCTCACTAACCATCCACTAAAACATTTATAACCATTGTTACCATCAAGCGATGACCAGTCTTGAAGGGAAGGAACGACCACTTTGATTATTTTCATCAGGTCGTTCTGAGCCTGGTTGACCAGAACAGAGTTATCCATCACAGTTTCATGGCAAGCAAAAATACTTAATTCCACGTAAAATTTGAGTACAGAGCATCATCCCTTCATCTCCGTAAGATTGCTGAATGTTTCTGTTGAACTCTTAAATTTTGACAAAAAATCTGGCTCCACATCGCTGCTAATTTTTGCACTGAGCTCTACTTTTGTGACCCGTGCAAAACAGATTCTTACAAAAACTAAGGCACAATCAAAGCTGGAAAGGTTGAGAAGTTGAAAATTTGTATGAAGGTAAGAAAACGTTAAAGTAATCAGCTGTTGCATTCTTGGTCTACAGTGCTGCCACTTCGTGAGAAAGAATTCTGTGTTTGTAGACAAACCAGAAATATGTACGTTCTACAACATTAGAAATTCTGTTTTCTAAGAAATATGTACGTTACACACTTCTCTTAAGAATTTTCTTTTTAAAATCTCAAGTGTCTTTATTTTAAGCATATTTCTTACTAATCTGCCGCAGTGCAGGTCTACAGTACTCGTAATCTGTACACAAAACTGTTAAGTGTCTTACCACATCTCCACAAATGCCGCCGGTGCATCGACGGAGTCTAAATTCGGGTAGAAATTATTTACCGACAATTTCGGATTCTCTCTGCACTTTTTGAAAACCATGCAATTATTACCAGTCAGGGTAACCAAACCGACAGCACCGCATCTGGACGTAACGAATCGCATCAGAAATTACGATTTTCTAGTTCACGCAGTTTATTTACTTCACGCTCCCTTTCAGCGGTGTCCTTCGAGCTCACAGTAATTATCATAAAACTGTCAGAGAAAACCAACTACAGCTGTGTGTATGTATATTGGAGTTTATTAGCGTTCTATTTAGCTTTCCCCGTCAAGTACGCCGCAGCGTGAAGTTTTAAGCGTTCGTTTTATTAGATTCCAAGTACTGAATCACGTTTAATAATTATATTCCAAGTACTGAATCACGTTTAATAATTATCCATACATAAATAAACTTATATATTACACGACTCCGCATTCATTCCGTCTACAAGAAAAGGCAACCGTCTGTGTCTATCTAAATATACATTAGTTATGTTTCTTCAGCGCCGACCAGTTGATCCCGTCTTTTGATGACTTCATACTGCGCTTGTTAACAGATGTTACGAAAGTCGCTCGATGCCGATTCAGAACACAAGCAGGTCGCCACATTATGCATTATGTATGTTCCCACTTTTATTATTACACACAGAGTTTAAACTATATATTGCTGTACTACACATAGTTTACACCGTACATAAAATAACTGCGTCAATTTTATGCCGTAAACAGTCAGGCGTGAAAAATATTGAAAACTT
The DNA here is from genome assembly GCA_034769895.1 of Magicicada septendecula. Taxonomy (NCBI): domain Eukaryota; kingdom Metazoa; phylum Arthropoda; class Insecta; order Hemiptera; family Cicadidae; genus Magicicada; species Magicicada septendecula. The sequence goes on along the minus strand of CM068371.1, from coordinate 260,469,253 downwards.
CATCACAAACGTGTTGCAAGTAACATATCACGGAACACAGAAAATGGAAAAAGCAGCCACGAACGTCGAGCAAGAAGTTGGTTACGTGACTGAACGCGATGATGCACTAAATAAACAATGTGATGAGTATTGAGCTATAAATAACAGAGAGCTTGCCAAATATTTTCACTCGTAGAAGTACGTGGTTTCGGTTGACAGGCACGTTTTAGTGATATGATTATTAACAGTACACGTTCCGTCCGTTCTACTGATGCACAGTCGGTGGTAGAGCTGCGGCTGAAGAACAGCCCGGTACGCATCGGTTTTTACACAGCTACTCAATATATACGGCAAATCCATTTTACAAAATGTATGGGAATGTAAACGCCGCTGTTTCGTCCGTTCTACTCATGCGGTATCAGTCCAATGCTACTGATGAAGTACAGTCCGGTACGCATTGGTATTTACACAGCTACTGAATATATATGGCAAATCCATTTAAAAAATGTAAAAATCTAGTTTTATTGTGTCTGGTATCGATTTATTAGTTTCTGGTTGGCTGGTATATTTGTTGGTCAAGCTTCACTAACCGCGCGGCAACACGGTCTTGTTGACGCAAGTGAGTAAAGCGTAATCGCTAAAATCTGCAACAAGGCCAGTAGGAACTTGTTAAAACAAACGGTCACGTGAAGAAAAAGAATCGCCAAAAGTGATAAGTCCGATAGAAATCTCCAGGATGAAAGAAAAGAGGAAGACCGTGGCGGTCGTGGAATCACAAATATTATGTTACTCAGAACCTGAAAGAGAAAGGCATGGCTCAGACAGAGGCGTTTGAAGAAGAGGCACGGTTACACATTCGTAAGAGGTTTTCCGTTATCACGGATAATATATATACAACCCGTAACATAGAATTAAAAAAATTATGGTGTCCAATATTATGTCATCCTTAAGTACCCCTTTGCCTTGCAGATAAGCGTGACTTATGTATGGCCTTGATGCACGCCACTGTTTTGAAAATTAGAAAACGTCGAGTCGTGTTGATAAATACCATAAATTCGGTATTAATTTTTAATGATTGAATATAATTTTCTGCTAGTCTGAATGCTGTATAAAGTGTGTTGCGTCATTGAATCCTAAGTATCTTATAACGCAAATTCAGCATTCTGTGTCATCTTCAAGAGTCGGTTGAAATTCTGGTAAGTACCGAGACACGAAGCGTTCTTCTAGGGATCACGACGTTCAAACGCTTGAACGTTAGGAACACTCGACGTGGAAAATTATACAGGCCACGTTAGTTAAGACGTTAAGACCTACTTACGCACTAAAATGAACGACATGCATAAGGATTCGTGTTTCTCTTTCTAGCATCCAATCAAAGGAAACGATTTCCTCCATAAGATAAAACACAAAAACAATTTCTGTTAACAAAGGCACATACGCGTGGCCGCCTACGCACATATAAAACTGGTACCGCTGTGACAAAATGATAATATCATCCTAAACTTATTTCGAGACGCTTATCATTGTTTTCAACACGCTAGTTACTAACTCAAGTCCTAAAGGAGAGAGATAGGCCTACTGCTTCTATTAAACATCAGCCACAGCGCTCCCGAACTTTCTACCACTTTCCTTTGAGACAAAGCCATGGCAGAGAGAAATGTAGATTAAAGAAAGCACTCAATCGCATATTACAGACTTCAAGCAAAGAAGCATATTCCTTCTTCAGCAGATAGTGTCCCTTCATATAAATGAGTTACGTATTTTACAAAATTTCCGCACATCGTCCTAACAGCTCAGTCATACTATTCAGTTAATCATTGTGATTACTTTGGCCATCGTGTGTGTCGCTTCAAAACCTATTTTGGAATAAGACAGCATTAAAGATTACATACAATTCATCGCCGCAAGAATTTAAACTAACTATAATAAAATTGCCCTGATATTGATTTTGTGAACAGGCGCTGATTTTCGTCTTACATTTAACTAGCTTCAGTCAAAAATAATACGTGTTTATGATAGTAGTAGTAAGTGACTTACTGTAATGGTCATGTATCTGAGATGGATTTTATACTGTTGTTTAAACTGTGACTCCAGTGACGTAAAAATATCTGCTATTCGGTTGGCATTACTGAAAATACTGAACGCATAAAATGTACATTTCTGTTTCTTAAGAACAGAATCATAAGATAACTGCTAATAAAGAGGGTGTAAAACGAGAGAAACGGCCACAGTATATTTGGCATAATATCAAATGCGAACGCCAGAGACTAATTCAAGCAAAACCAGAGATAGATATTACAACTTCAGACCTGAATTAGTGAGAACGACCGTTCGCACTACGATATTCTATGAATGACTCTTTAGGTGTATACATATACGGTCCACTCGGACTTAAGGAACACTTTTGTGATTTAACAAAAAGTATCGAGGATACACGAAATTATAAGCAGTGGAGATAAATGTACAAGAGAATCCAAAGTTATAATTAAAAGAGACAGACCGAGAAATAGCATTATGAGTAACGCTTAATTCCATAATCGCATAACAAGAAATATCGGGGGACCGAGCTTTGCTCAGTTTTGATATTTATTTATATATATACAGACATTTTTACATTAAATTGTCTAGGATTTGTAAACATAAGCAGAAATTTGTAAACATACACAGAAACTATACGTATATTGTATAAACATTTAAAATAATAGCTATTGCATTATACATACATAAAAAAATACAAGTAAATAGAATAATACAAAATACAGTATAATACAAAATTATTGGAAAGTTATAGTAAAGTCTTCTAGTATTTAGTATTTCTTTCCGTACAGCATTTCGTGTACGGTGAGGTTTTCTGGTGGCAAAAGAACTTTTAAGCTGCTTCGTATTTTTACTCTAGAAAATGCTACGTACAACATTCCATGCATAAAAACTGATATAAGTAAGTAGATACCAACGAATTCAAATGTTTGTCCTTGACCTTTGTGGATGGTCATAGCTAAAGCAGGTCTTACGGGGAACTGATGCCATTGGATAGTACATCCAAGCTGATTTTTGCTAGAATCTAATGTGATTCTTGGGACATGGGCTTCTCGGCCTGCATTCTCTCCAGTGATAATCTTTGATTTAATAATATTGTTACACAACTCAGTAACTATTAACCTTGTTCCATTGCATAGTCCTTCGGAGACATCCAAGTTTCGCAAGAGCATTATTATTGTATTTTTTTTTTAAGTTTCAGTTCATGTGGTGGTAGATCAGCCATTTCGACGGAATTCAGGAATTCAGAAGTAAATTCGAGACCTTCTTCTGGTTGATCTTTGACAGAATCATAACTTTTGTAAACCTTTTACTCTCCAGGAAGCTATTCAATAATTTCTGCATTCATTTTATTAACATCTTTATTTAATGGTGCTAGTATAGTCCTGTCCTTCATATCTTCATATCTGTTATTAGCCAGACAGTCTCCGAATGCTTCTTCAATAAGATTTAAGGCATCTAAAATTAAAAGATACATACACAATACATACCCCACCCACCAACCCGAGCGTTTTACTCTATAATAAAACGTACCTTTCTGTTCTAAGTCACAAAGAAGCAAAAGCAACAGTTTCAAAAAACTCATAAATTATTATTAACTTTAGCTTACTAAAAACCTTTTTCGAACGTTTCAATACAATCCTTGAATTCTTTTGTCCATGACGTGTCCGTGTATTAATACTTACGTCAGAGAACACAGAAAACGCAACAGCGTACAGGGAACACGTTATAAATTAAATACGTTATTGCTCACTTAATATTATTAGATAGGGTATACAATTAATTATTGCTCGTCTCAACTCTTATTTTGTTTATTTGTTTATTGCAACAGCTATTTATTCTTCTTCATATATAAACATACCGATACTGCGCCGTTTGCATTTATCGACAGTTTCTGTAATTTATTTATCTGTACGGTAATAAAGCTGGTTAGAAATTACAGTTGCCTAGAAATAATTAATTGTCGCACGGTATCGGTCCTGCGAATTTTAAAATAAAGGGCCTCAGATGTGACCCTTGGACGAATTTTGCGTAAAATGAGACCGAGTCCAATCGACTCCTAGTGTCAAAATACCCTTACGTACCAACTTCCGAGAAAATCGTTAGAGCCGTTTTCGAGAAAAAAAACATAGATAGCCTACATACAATTATTGCTCGCTTAATATTATAGGATATGTATAGCGTCAAATCAACAATTTGAGGGATAGGAGTACCGAAAATAAAGTGGTGTAGTCATCTAATTGGAATGCTCGATAATACGCGTGTGAAACGTATTTGGAAAGCAAGAGAGAACGGGGGTAAACACGAGGAAGACCGAGGACAATGGAATGATGAAGTAACATAGATTCTGAAGAGTACAGGGGGCATCATACGTAGCCCAAGCAGACACAGACTAAAGGACTGGAAAAAATAAGTTAGCATGGAGAAAATTTGTATACACACTTAAATTTTAATGGTTACACCTTACACCTTAGGACGTTGTGAAAAAATGAGAAATATAATTTACTCTATCATTGTGTGGCTTTTAAAAATGTTCTGATGAAAATCGTTATTAATTTTACATAAACCACTTTTCAAGAACCTACTTAGTTTTTCCTTGAGTCGCACTTGAGAAGTGAACACCATCGGATCCCAAAGCGCTATGCAAAATTAAGAACAAAGTTCTTGAAAATACTAAATTAGTATTTTATATACATCAGGCAGTAACTAAGCCGGAAGTCTTTGACTTCGTAAAGGCACGTTACGGAAGCATTACACTGTTCAGTTTAATAAACAATATAATATACGATTTTCCGTATAATTATTTAATAAATGACATCCACATGATTTCACGTTCAAAAACAAATCGGTTATTAATACATCCATCAGGTGTGATCGCTTAATATTCTTCAGTCACCGGCGAACTGTTAAGCGACTTGCTGTTCCAGCGTATTATATGCAAAATTTATATTGTTCTCCACTTAACTTGGTTTTTGTATAATTCATTTCACGACTGGAAGATGACGTCGTCAGCGCATGATGGTTTCCTCGGAGGGGCGGAGCGCGGCTATACAAGATGGATATTTTTAGCCCAAGGCGTCTCCCGTCAAGACTTACTACAGCACCAAGACGTGCTCTGCTCCCTTAGCACCTCGTTCACAAACACCCACCCGCTTCTTTATTTATTATCGCTAACTTCGGTGACAAACATACGCGCCGCCCGCTGCAGAACGGCCACCGCTAAAAATAATATTACATAGCTGTAAAACTGCTAACGCAATTTACGTGCCATAAAATTAAGCATTTTACGTGCTCGTAAAGAGTTAAACGACGTTTCGATTTTTTTTCTTTCCGCCTCCGGTTATTCGTAACGGAAAAGTTATTTCGAACTCTCCTCGGGAGTAATAACCATAAATCAGTCTTCGTCTTTTATTAAGTTAAAAACAACAAAAATACAAATACATTTTACCTTTTAATTTACAGATGTTATAGATTTTATAGCTGCTTATATTGCTTGGTCTCGTTTCGTTGACCACAACAACGTTCATCAAATAGAGTTAGCAATCCTCAACGCTCACTGTAAAGTGCATTCCTTTTATAATAACCACCTAGTCAATTGGCAATCTTTTCTGAAGTACTGTTTTTAAACTTTGACTTTCAGATACTGATTTTCTGACGTAAAACACACATGATGTTTTCATTTTTTCTTTTTTTTTTAACGTGAGGCAGCTGGCGTGTGCGAGGTACTTTCCATATATTTACAGAAACATTTATAATATCACTCGTGTAATGAGACGTGGCGTTTTTTTAGCGTGAACATGCATGTGATCGTGCAACTTGGCTTCATAATGAGGGTTGCAGTATATAGACTGCGTCAGCTAAATCCGGACAAAATTGAATTTCAATTTCCCTCTACATTTGAGTTTATCAGTAGTTGATTGTTGGCGTTTAGGTAAGCCAGCTGTACGTGTAAGACGTGCATAACCTCAGAATGGATGAATTTGTAAGATCGAGTGTGGAATATAATCAACGATCAGCGGTAATTGAAACGCTTCGCGCCGGGCGTTCACCGACTGAAATTATTCGCTTCTTCGGGTACCCGAGGTCGACCGTTTATGACGCGGTATGCAGAAAGTATCGCGCAAAGGTATGCAGACGCGGAGAAGTCCGTAGAAGGTTCTGGTAACCCGGGAAGGCAAACTCGTTCGAGATAGAAGACTGCAAGGACCATAAGTGTCATCTAAAGGGCTCAAGAGGTCACATCGGAAGACCCAGGCGTGCCGCTTCATTAACTGTCCATCACCCTTGGGGTGAGTGAGGCCAGCATGTGTTGAATCGCAGAAAAGGACCTGAGATACACGTCTTATGTGTTCAAGGTACGACAAATGCTGTCTGAGGTTTCCAAGGTCAAGAGAGTTGCCCGCTGCAATTTGCTTCTTTGTTCATTGAAGCATGAAGCTGCGGGTCGCCTCAGGTTTTTTTCTGATGAGACGCTTTTTACTGTTGATGCAAAAGTGAACCGGAGGAACAACGTTGGCTTGCCCATGATCCCGAGGATATCTCTGTAGTAGCCAGGACGAATTTTCCGGCCAGTGTTCACGTCTCAAGCGTCGTCTCCAGTGAGGGTGACGTCATGCTGCCACATTTCTTTAAAAAAGGAGAAACCATCACGATGGAGGTTTAGCTCGAGATTATGAGAACTGTAGTGAAGCAAAGGATGGAAACTGTGGCCTCCGGGAGACCGTACATCTTTCAACAGGATGGTGCACCGTCTCACACAAGCCATTTAGTGCACATTTGACTTTCCGATGAAATGGACGCATTCTGGTTTAAGGAATTCTGGCCTCCCAATAGTCCTGATTTAAACCCCCTTGATTTTAACGTTTGGGGCGTTATTGAAATGGAGTCTAACAAGTCCAGGCACCCCAACGTGGCAACCCTTTAGGCCATTATTGAAGCAGCATTCGCGGATTTGGACAAGGAACAGTTGAAGAGAGTCAAGGGAGTGATCACAGCAAACGGGGATTATATTGAATAATATAACTCAGGAAGGGTCTCTTAAACAGTGTACACAAATTTTTTTTTGTAAGTGCAAATATTTAATGGATAAACAAGTGTTTTAATAAACTGTTTGTTTTGTCCGGCTCTATACGTTACATTGCCACATATTATCCCACATATGATATTATTTGTGTGTTTCATGTAAGTCACTGAACCCACTTCAGAAAAGAATTTAAATACTGTATTTAAATTTTTTAATACAGTAAGGCTTCTAGGAGCAAGTAAGAGTGTTCTGGAAAGAAGGAACAAGAGCAGAGTGAAGCAACTAAAAGGAAGATACATGAGCGTGATGAAAAGAAGTGTGTAGTACAGGTTTATTTGAAAGAAAATATTCAAAACGTGTCGCGGAACTTTCCGTAAGTGCATATTTTTCATATTTAAGTAAATTCAACTGTGTAATGAAAAATGTTAAAAGACCTGGGTGTTTTTATTATGTCTGTTCCATAATATTCCTCATGCTAAAGCTACAGTTTGTACTGACATTAATATGAATATTCCAAAAAGAATTTAAAATTACGTATTTTATGAAACTTTTCTTTGAATGTCACTGACTGTTCTTTTATTACTATAGGCTATACATTTAATTAGGTTGACGGAAAACTCTCGAACTTAGCTTTCAGAAGGAAACCATTCATAAAGATATCTTGAATGGTTTTTGAAACAAATGTACCTAACTGAAGTTTCTGGACTTGTTACCCTTGAAGGCTATGAATTCATGAGGCAGCGTAGCAATCCATACAGAGAAATTTCTATTACGCCGAAACAACGGAAACATGCTTTTACGCGTAGTCAACAGACCTAATGCCTCGGCCAGAAGATTAACATGCCAAAGCCTTGGATATGATAACGTGTTCTTAATTGCCGACACTGTTTCTGTGCACCAATCAGATTGAACTGAGATTAAGAGTTTTGTGTCCACTATTATCATTCATCAACCTTACAGCTTTTCGCCTTCAATGGACCGCTCACCCCATTTATGTACAAAAACTTGGAAACAGCGTAACTACAACGATATGAGATAAAAAGTGAATCACCACCGATAACAGTTGTTTGTCATACTCAGCAAGGGAGACAAGTGACTCCCAAACAGCGGTCCACGAAATCAGTCTAGATCATGCAGTGGAATAAGGAGTGATAAGTGAAATACGAGAGTTACTGGTATTATTTAAAAGCGTAAAGCTATAAGTTAATTAAAAGGTATACACAATTGTTAATTATTATTTTAAAATTACCAAATGACGTGTCCTAATCTTCAGATTTTAATGCAAGTGCAAACTGCAACTGCGATGTTCACATAACGGTAAGAGCGCGAAAGGTCGCGTAACAAAGAAAGGACACTGTAATAAATTCTGTACGATTATTAGAAAGTTAACAGACAGGACAAAGGCGGCTTTGACTCGTACTATGGACTTTCTTATCAACGGTCATTAACTCTCTGCGAACAATATAACGACAGAGGAAGGAGTTTAAAACGCCTACCGTTTCAAACTTTAACGCTGCCAGTTTACGGCTGTGCCCAACTTAAACTGACGTTAATTAATAACATGATTTACTGCGTCAACAATACGAGAAATGCACTTAAATTTTTACAGCCTTCCAAGGTAACGAACAACGGGACATCGATTGTAAAATGCTCTTCACGATGCGAGAATACGTGTGTTACATGCTGTGCGCTTACGCGCTCTTGTATGTGTAATATGTTGACATAACTGGAAAGGGTCAGAAAACTGAAAATGATACGACAGGGTCAACACGTGACTGCGTGACGAGGGGGCATGACAGATTCCGCGAAACGGTAAGAACAAAAATTAAACGTAATTCTGATATTGTGAAATATATAAAAGTTTTTTGTTGCTGAAATACTTATTCCAAAGCAAACAGAAGGGTTTTCACAAGATAAACTGAATCATACCCAATAGCTGATCCGGAGGAAAATTTTATGGTAAGAGAATTTACATCATGCATTAAGTTTTAATTCAAGTCAGCGAATTAGCCTTCTTTTTTATATAACCGTACAGAGTTTGATCGCTTTTCTGCACAAACGCCTTGTATCTAGTTTAAAAGCAAGATACACAAGTTCGTAGTTTGGAAGACAAATATTAATTAATCAACATCGTATTTGGTAACTTATTTACTGAGAATGTTTTCCTGATTTCTACATGTTTGTTTCATTCACCGGGAAAAGTCGAAGATGTTTATTTTAACTAGAAACTAGAATTTTTCATTATTCGTTTAATTTGTTCTCGTCTTCGTTTATTTCGCTTCTTTCAATCTTTGTATTCTGTTAATATGATTTTATCGTCCACCGTATTAAGTAATTTTTCATTTTGTAAAACCGCTTATCCATTTTAACTGTTATTGCCACCATACTTTCAATGCTTCGATATTTGCACGCCTCCATTTTTAATTCCATGTTCGCAAGATAGTAAAATACTTTAAGGCCCTTATCAGTCTGAGTTTCTGACAGTAATTACTTTTTTCCTACTTAAGCCATATATGCGTATACTCCATCTTTATTCTTTGCTGCTGTTCCAAAGCTGTAAGTAAAGTTCTTCGTATGAATGATTATAATCGTTAGCCGAGAAACAGCATGAGCAGGCGACCATTCGTCTTTGCAGTAAATTAAAAAGTTAAAAACGTAAAAGAAAAATTACCAAAAACCATGAATATTCGAAATTTTTTATTAAAATAAGAATTGTCATTATTACTTTTTTTTTAATATTTATAATAAGCGGACATAGTTTTTTTTTACTGAAATTTATAATCATAATGCCTAACTGGCAAGTAATTTAGTCCTAACTTTGAAGTTTATGTATGTTTCCATACATATGTCTCGGCCTATATCTAATTTTTGTCACAAATATATATAACTGGTATGTAATATTATACAAATATTATATGCAAAGTCTTTTTGCAAACAGCTTACCAACGTTTTGTAAGCGTCCAAAATTTTCAAAAGATTTAAAAAAAAATTTTTTTTTTAATTCTTAGTAATAAAAACTTCATATTTTGAATATCATGCTTCGAAATCTGGAGTTTCACAAAGACTTTTACAATTTTTTCAAAATTTTTATTGACATTTTTGGCCCGTGGTGCAGCTAAACTTAAACAGAATGTCATTATATATACTACATTCGGTGTTGGGTTGAAACTGCCTTTAGTCTGGAATAGATTTTTACTATTTTCTCAAAAATTTGTTAACGTCTTTCGGGTTTTGGCGTCCCAAAATTTTGATATTTTCATACCTCAACTCTATATCCACATTTTTGTGAAAATTTTTTTAAATTTGATATCCCATACGGATTTGTCTGCGATTTTTTCAAAATGTTGATTTTTCTTGGCTCCTGGTGTACAAATTTTCAAATCTCAAATCTAAACACTGTATTCAGATTGTGGTTACATACTATTTAATTTGACACGCCAGTTTTGCGATTTTTTTCAAAATTTTGACATCTCAATTTTCCCCCCACTGCCACCCTTTTTTGGTGGGCAGGGGGGGTAAATCTAAAAAACAATAAGGCTCTGTAGGTTGAAGGTAACGGACACGCATGCCAAGTTTAACGAAAATCGGTTGATCAACGAAAGGAAGTCTATCGTGAGACGTAGCCCAATAATCGTGAGATATAACGGACAAATGTCAAACGGTCAAGTTAAAAAACTGAGAAATTCGCTTCGCTCGTTCAATAAACAGCTGATTCCTATTCACTACTCTCTACATCATAAAAATTAGGCTTCTTTGGGCTTCTCCATAACACGAAGAGAAATTATATTAACTATACGTATCGTTAGATGTCTGCGTACTGACCTGTATATGAAACTGAATTATTTGTATAATTACTGTGCGATGATCAGTTACCTCGTTATAAACTGACTTATAATGAGACAAGGAGTCACATAACTCTCTGTAGAGACGAAAATGTGATTGGTGGGATGAAGTGACTTATCACCGCCATTGAAGTTTAGGGGTTAGAAAGGCACTAACTCCACTAGCAATGGACTAATGATATTCTGATGATGATGATGATGATGATAACGATGACGATGAAACGATTTACTCTCTTAATGTCTGAGAAATGATCACTTCTAAGACAAGGTTTTGAGTACCCCAAAAAATTAGGATGCATGTTGTATAAGACACTTTTAAAAATTCTGTTAACGTTAACAGAGCTAGGGAATGTGATGCCAGGATATACCTGTAATTCTCAGCCTGGGTTCCCACGAAAAATCAGAAAGAATATAAGTTAATTAAGACACTTTGTTACTACCACCTGCTTCTTTCTGTTCTGTCCACTGCATCTAAATTTTTTAACAACTGTTAGGTGTAGTTTTATATTCTGACATTTTACGTTATACCCATACCTGCACAGAGACCTGGGTGTGGAAATGGTTGCTGACGAGATTAGGAAATTTGCACAGAAACATTAAAACTGGCTTCATAACCACGTTAACGTAGAGGCAATTCAGCTGCTTGACCAACATGGGATATTGAGAAGGCTCAAGAGGACCACACCTTTTGACCTGGTTTAGTGTGGTGTGTGTAAAGCAGACTACAGTGTGAAGTGTTGTGTATGTGTATGTTTTCACCATTAGAGTAATCTGAGGGATACCAGTGGGGTAAACCCAGTAAATAGACATTTAGTTTTAAGATATTGATAGAGTCAAATTGCTCGTTAATCTATCTAAGATTAGTTGCAATGTAAAAAAAAAAAAAAAAAAAAAAACGTTATACCCATGATCTATTATACAGGGAATGCACTTGGATTCTCAATTTCCATTCAGACAGAAGGTTTGTACTTGGACTGCGAAAAACTCGTAGATGCATGGAGTTTTAGTTACAAATCTCTTGCACCAACTCGATCGCCATTATCATAATTTTATAAAGTCTAGTTTGTGGAAAAAGTGAAATTTACAGCAGAGCTCTTGCCGATACAATTCCTACCCTTTTCTTTATGTTATTTACTAGCCAGATTCTCTGTTACAATACCCAACACTTCTAATTCACTCGAGTGTTAAAAATAAAACTCAATGTTAGTCCGTACTTTTCCACTTTAGTAATCACATACTAGTCGTAATTATAGAAAAGGTCGCATCCAAGTTAGCTGAAACGATCTACTTGAAAACGCTAAATAAAAATTTGATATTCATAGTTCTAAACGGAATTAACATATTAGAAAGAATTAAATTGGTTATGTGATATCTCTGTATTCTGGAATAGGCCCACTTTAAACCTATAAATAAATAGTTGTTTTAACTCTATATCGACAACGTTCGGTGCTGGCTGCAAACGCTCACAGATTCCTCGAGGACGCCGGCGCCGCACATCGACATGTTTACGACAGCAGGCTTTAATGCCGATTTGATAATTTAATTAGGATAACAGTTTAGACACCAGGCTGCCTGCAAGCGCTTACGAGAACGTAATGTTGCTCTGGACAAAAGTATGTTTACGAGCAGTAAAAAGGGAAATAACGGCCAACTAGTCGTCGGTATCACAATATAAAATTAAAACTAGGTACTTAAACATTCATTATATTTTAATTATAACAACACTGCATAAAATAGCACAAAGCTTAAAAAAGAACCAAGAGGGATGCACGGGGGTTTCACGTAAGGGGGGTTGGAGAGAGAGAGAGAGAGAGAGAGAGAGAGAGAGAAAGAAAGGAATGTAATTTGTGTTATCGTGCCGTGCAAGTTTAGCGTCCCCCGTCCTGCCGTCGGTACAACCATGTTTTTATTATCATACTGTTTTATACACCTTGTAGAGGTTGCATTCCTCCCTTAGCAATGCATTCACAACAATCTGCTATATTACATACGCGCCGTGCTCGCCGAGGCATAAACTAAAGCCGCATGACAACTGCTGTTCATACTGGTGTTGTTAATGCTGTATAAAAACCGCGGAAACAAGTTTTACTGCCGGCTCTAAGCGTGCTGACGATTGGGTACAATTACTGTTACACTGAAGCTGGTAAAACGCGAACTTGTGTTACTTTTTTAACGTGTGATAGTCTTAGTCACATATTCTCGTCCGAGGATTAAAATTTCTGTACCTGAAAGTGTTAATTTAATACGTCTAAACGAAAGTCCTTCTGTGACGTCATCTGAGGTTTTTCATTAGTGTTCGATTATCAACCTCGATACTTTTTACTTCAAGACTACTATTAGTTAAAATTTACTGTCTTTAATAAAAATGATGTCACTGTCGTTAAAAATGATGTCAATAAAATATTAGGTAACATATCAGATACAGCAGTGGGCGCAAAACGCAGATTACAAAACACGTTTCTGGTTGACTGACCGGATCACCAATCGCCAAATCGTCTTTGGTAAAGGTAACACATATCCCTCTAACAGAATAGAAAAAAGTAAAAACTAAAAATCTGGAGCCCATCAATAAATAACGCAGAACGTCATAACTAGCGATAGCCTTTAAGTTACGTTGCTTTCCTTTCTTTAACCTCTTTTCCTTAACCCTTGTAGTATGTGAAAAATTTTGAGGATCTATTGTTTGTTTAAATAATGGACCGTGTTCATGTATCCGCGATTACACCAATTCCCTAACGCATAGTGTGCACTAGGAAATGATAGTGACAAGTGAAGAGAATGTAAAATATTAAGTGGCGATGAAATTAGTATAACTGTATTAGTGGCGATGAAATATAAAGTGCAATAACTGTGATGTTGAATTTGTGCTTAAATAGTACAGAAACAGCTGCACATTTCACGCTATAAATTTACTAACGAAAACAAGGACCTATTTGATTTGCAAAAACAATTAAAAGTTATCATTTTAGAGAATTGGTATAATCGCGCAGACAAATTTTAAAGCGCTATTTGAGATCATCAACATTTTTGCTTTCAGTGAATAATAAGAAAAACATACTACAGGCGTTAAGGAAAAAGTGGTTAAAGAAAGGAAAGCAAAGTAACATAACATTAAAAAAAAAAATAAAGAAAACTGGATACAACACATAAATACAATGGGTGACTCGAGAATACCAAAAAAGATAATCCAGTATAAGCCTCTTGGAGAACGAGATACAGGCAGACCAAGAAAACCGTGAGTGTGAAGATGAAACAGGCTGCAAGCATAATCCTTGAAGAAGAAGAAGAAGAAGAAGAAGAAGAAGAAGAAGAAGAAGAAGAAGAAGAAGAAGAAGAAGAAGAAGAAGAATTTTTATGTACTACAAAGGCAGGCTACCTGTTCTGTTTAGCAAACGTGAGAATGTGATACATTATTTTCCAGTTTCCTCAATCAGCGTTCCTCAATCGGTTTCGCAATTTGTTTCTTGGTCGTTTCGGGTCAAACCGATGCAAAAAAAACAACACTACAAAACGACAGAGGAAACATAACAGGATACGTAGACAAAGTATTTCCTGTAGGCCTACACGGTATTTTAAATAACTGTAAACAGACCAAGAACTTTCTATCTAAACTATACGCCTACAGTACAATACCGTATAGCCTACTATGTCGTGTATGGTATGATTTTAAAGAAAATTCTATCCAGCCAAACTATTAGGTTTTGGAGGATTATGAGACAAGATAGTACAACTTTCAGTCACTCGTGTATAATATTGTGACTGAATTGTATATTAGACGGAACACGCACTCGCGCGCGCGCGCGCGCACACACACAAAACAATGTGTGTGATTACGTGTGTGCATCTAATCGTGGGGTTGCTGCATCTGTGAACGACCGACTTCTTTATATTAAAAAACTGAGAATGTAGCCTATACTGTCTGACGTACGTGTTGTTAATACTTCGTTAAAGAGACCTGGAGTAAAAAGATTTCAGAGAAACTTTTTACAAAATATATGAAATGGGGTAATACCGATTTGAACATTATATGTTATCCTAGTGATGCAGTTCTTGTAGCCGAAAACAATGATGATATTCAGAGGCTTCTATACAAATTTAACGCTTGCAAACAACATAATGTGATCTCTGTAGTTAAAACCAAAACTACGACTATCGCTGCAATACCAGGAAATGCAAGATAATGACAGTAATACGTAAAATATAGTAATAAGAACGTGAGTTTGTGTGTGAAAAATATTTTAAGAGACTATTTTGTGAAAGCGGTAAATTTAAATAGGTTATTCGATCTCAAACACAGCGCTTCGGACTCTTGTCCTTAAACGTGACATTGCGTAAAAACGGTTAGCTCATAGGAGCTAGTAAAATTTATCTGTATGCGCTTACACAATAGACTCATGACGTTCAGTATGTTCATTAAACTTATATCAGTTTGCCCGCTTAAATAATTTGTAAATGCCAAAGGACCTCACATTGGCGTCATTAATTTACTGAACTGGTTACATTACGTTTGCCAGGAGCAGTGTACAGCACACTTCCTGTTTTGGACTCCAAAGACCTCCGCATCTCCACTTTTAGGCCCCTTTTATCCATCCGATCTATAACGTACGATAACCTACGATAAAAACTCGTACGGCATGTAGAACAACAGAAACAAACGAGTCGTTAAATTATCGTTCCGAATTCAAAAATATATCGTCGTGTCCTAAGAAACGCATCCGATAAAAAATCGGAGGAGTTGTCTATACACAAGGGCCGTAATGGTTCCGTTTATGCACTCGTGCGAGTTTCACATCGTTTTATATTCCTGCCTAGCGTCTGCGAGGGCTGTTGTGCCAAGTAATCACTGGTATTCACTCATCAGTGGTGTGATTTTCTCAATTTGTTGTGTAAATATGGAAGACAGTAATACAGAAAGACTCACTGACGAAATCCAGAACAGGAGAGGACTATGGGATCCCGCTTCCGAAGCTTATAAAAACGAACCGATAAACGGCATACAACACGCATGGATCCATTTTCAGTACTGGTGATGGCAACACTGACAGAGTTTGTTCACACCCACTTCCGATATTTTTGATCATGATAAAAATCGGAGCAAAATCGGAATATAAAACTTATCGTACGATATTTGATCGCATGTATAAATGGATGCATAAAAGAGGCCTAACAGAAAAAAAAACTTACTGGCGAAGCGGAAACAAACTGTGCGCTAATATTTCGTTAAATGTAGTTCACGAGAACTCTGGTTGTGTTTTAATAACTTTTTAAGAAGCTTCGTCTTTTTTGTGTGTGAACTGAAGCACTGTCTACATATCGTGCATAGTTAATAGGATGACATCCCGTTTTCTCCTTCTTCTCTTCAAAATACAACATGCACGGATCCATTTTCAGTACTGATGATGGCAACTCTGAAAGAGTTTGTTAAAATCCACTTCCGATATTTTTGACGCACGATAGAAATCGGATGCATAAAAGGGACCTAAGGTAGGTAATACACGGCACTCTAAACCATATCTACTAGATGTAAGGAAACAACAATTTGTACACCGCGCTGTCAGTGTATGTGTGCGCGCGCTCCCCCTTTATGTTTCTTTCGTATACGTAAATACAGTATATTGTATAATATATAATATACGCGTGGTCAACTTAAAGTAACGTGTATAGTAAAATTCGTTTCCAGAGATATATTTCTGTATGCATACCTGGGGACGTGACGACCGAGATTCAGTAATGTAGGTCACCGGTAGAGACCGCAGCCTGCATCCAGAATAACGAATTATTAGCGAAATGTAATTTTGCTGTAACACGTGATCAGAGACGTCCACATCAAGTCGGCAGGACAATATTGATGCGCGTTAAAAGCAAATGTATGTACGACCTCTACACAACGCGACAGCGCATCACGACTAATTCATGCTAACACCTTAAACCCGTTTGGTTGATTGTAATTGATTTTACACACACACAGAGCAGCGTTCGTTAAGCCCAGCTACCGCCTGTCGTTGCTCGACTGAACACACACACACAGAATATATTAAACACTTCTTTGTTATAGACACGGCCGACGGTCGGCCTGTATCAATAAGCGGAATTCTGTCGAGACAGACGTATCATCTCGTGCTGGGTTACGCGCGACTGCTGCCACATGTTAAGTTCCTCGTATGATTCCGCGGCGGGCGTGCGATTAACAATGGCGCTGAATCAGTGCTCTCTGTGAATACAGAATGGCATTTTATATAACCGAGTATACGCGGCATCATATCAGCGACTAATTGACAGGATAGGCTTCATGTGTGTCACAACACAACAAGCAAGCCGGCACGACAAGAAGTTCTATTACTACGTCACTCATGTCTGACACACATACGGATACAGACTACCCGTTTGTTTGTCGGACATCTTCGTTTTTTACGTGCCTTCACAATATGTTCCAATTACGAATAAGGTTTTCTTCTTTATTTTCTATGGCAGATGTTTTGTGTTACTTCACCTACTTACTAGCCATTTGTGGAAGACATTCTGGCAGACGCCCAAATTTAGCAATAGTTCAGTTTAATTAGTGATACATGCAAATGTTTAGAAAAACCATTCAGTTAACAGAACTGTCTTCTTCTTCTGATAGTTCCTATTCTTTTCGAATGTTGGATATCATACAGACTATTTTAACTTTCTGTACTGCTGCACGGAATAAGTCGGTTTTATTCATGCCAAACCAGGTCCTCAAAATTTCTCAGCCATGAGATTCTCGGCCGCCCAACTCCTCTCATCCCAAGTACTTTTCCCTGTATTATGGACCGCAATAAGTAAAATCTCTGTTCATTTCTCATGAGATGTCCCAAATACTGAAGCTTTCTTATCTTCACTGTGTTAATAACTTCCCTTTCTGTCTTCATCTTTCTAAAAACTTCAACATTAGTTATATGGGTTGTCCACGAAATGCTCATTATTCTACGGTAAAGCCACATTTCGAAAGTTTCCAATTTTTTACGAGTGCGTCAGCTATACGCAAGACAAGAATTGTCTAATACAGGCAAATTTAATAAAAAAATTAACTTATGTTCGTAAAAAAACTACAGGTAGCCCTAATTGTCCGTTTTCTGTACTTATATAGGCCTAACATACAGTCCAAAACCCTTTTACCACGTTCACAGTAAATCTGTAATTTGTATTACATTTAAACTACAAATTTCTTCTACTCTTTTTTCCCCTCTGTCGGTCTCTTCGCTCACCTTATGTTGCCCTTCTTTTCTAAAATTTCTGCAATTAGTGGATCCCAGATTTGTCTAGGTTACCCCCTTTACGTGTTTCAATTTTCGCTTTCCGAATTCCTCTCAATGGCCTTGACTCTTCTATACACTGCAAAAGTTTCTACCAATCAGTTGTTTCTTTCTTTACGTTTCAGTGAAAGTTCTGCATTTTTAACATGTATTCCTAACAGAAATTGTTCCATTATATTCTAGAAACGACTATATATGTATATTCTAGAGCCTTTACTATGAAATATCACACACACACACACACACACACACACACACACACACACACACACACACACACACACACACACACACACACACACACACACACACACACACACACACACACACACAATTTTCTGTGTGTGTGGAATACATTTATTCAAAACATGAACAAGTAAACAATTCCAATGCAATAACGAGCGGCTTGATGAAAGAATACAATGAAATCAGTTTAGTCTATTATGAGTCAGTATCTATTAAAGAGGGCAAATGCGCGTGTGAACTGGGTCAGACAACCTAACAATTTCCGAAATTAATTTATACAGAAAACGCCAACCTGAACATAAGTACAATTGTTTGACGCTAAAACTGGAAATGGACAGCTGAATAATGTAGAACTGTATCAGATCAAATACTTTACTATATCAGATAACAACGTTAAAAGCTCCACCGTACTTTATTTCTAGCGTTATCCCTTGAACGGTGAACGAAATTCAGATGGAATGTTGGAATACAGTACTGGAGGTCGAAAATTGTGTTGAAAATGTAACGCTGCAGGCAGTTAAAAATAAGAAACAATTTTACGATTAGCCAATTAACCAAGAACGTTCTTAAAACAACATAATAAGTAATGGCTAAAGACATGCTGAGTTTGGTTTAACAAATTTAAAAAGCGTACCTAATTTTTGCCCACAGCGTTTACCGAAATTATAAACTGAAGATTGAGGACGAAATGCTGCAGCTGTATTCTGTCTGTGCAGTCATTACTTACAAGGAAAGGGCGAGGCTGGTTTCAAAGTACCTTGAAACACACTTTTCGAGTCCGAACATCGGGACATAATTGTCAACGACATTAACATAATACAAATATAAAGTATAAAATATTGAGATATAAATGTTTTAAAGTGCCGCCTAAGTACATTTCGTTGCAGAAACTGTCCATCGAGAAACGACGTGCAGATAGACAATCGCACATCTGTTGGAAACATTACGTATCTTAGGGATAACGCTTTTGTGTAGTGTAATTACCAGACACCTGACTTCCTCTATATTTACAACGGTTCAAACAAAGAGATGCCCGGCGCTGTCCTGAGGCAACATATCTCAGACAACTACACTACTAACCTACGTGAACTCGTTGCTCTGGCGTCTGCGAAGTTCAGTTCATGAGCTCAGTGAGCAGACTGTTCCCTGATATCTGTTTAACTTTTACATAAATAAAAAGTAAGCAGTTTTTGCATTAAAAGGACCATTTTACGGAATATACAAGTTGTTTACTTTTCAAAATACTCACGACAATCTTTTAAAAAAGATCGCATATACAAGTGAGTAAAATTTCGCGCGTGCCCCTATATTTTAAAATGATCTGACACGTTTCATGCCAGTTTCTAAGTTCCAGAGGATTAAATATTATACCGAAGAATCTATTTCAACTTCAATTCCAAATTATGTAACCTAAGGTGTTTCGGTAAAGTAAATTTCGTCGAAAGTGGTTGCTTTTTGTCTATTATTGTTCAAAACCTTTTCCTTCCTGTATTAATACGTATATAACACTTTGAATAATTCTAGTAGTTTATAAATGTAATTTATTTAACTTCTGTGTCGACATTTTGACTTCGTGAAAAAACATCACTGCCTGATACACGATATATGAAAAATCGCGTCGACGGGGACTCAAAATGATCCTCGGCAGTGGAACAGCTAGATTTTTATGAAGATGTAGCTATAAACAAACTAGAATGTTTCTATGAATGCGGAATACTTGTACGAAAACGAAGACGGAAGGAGTAAAACTGCTGCTTGAAGTTAAGAACAGTTGAGTGGCGTTGTCACTAATCAAATTCAAATTTATTATGGACTCGCCATAAGGAAAAAGACTCGCGGTCTTCAAGAACATAAAGAAAACTGTGTGGATACCCGATCTATAATAAAGTATTTACTCATGAGAATCCCCATTATGAACTTTGTCCTAAAGGACGCAAATCGTTGTGTAAATATAAGAAATCTATAGTTCTAAAGTACTATACTTGCATAAAATCTCTGACCCGGTAACTATTATGCAGGATTCACGAACCAAGCTGACAAAAACTTACTAAAAAGCGTTTACCTGGACGCAATTTAAAATACAAATGGGAGTGTCAATAGTGTCGTTTGGAACTGACTTGCAAAAACTGTTTTTGTTGACATAAATACTCTCCATTTTGGTTTATAGGCTATGTGGTAATTGCTTCTTTTAACGATGTGGACATTGTAAGATGTTAAATTATGAAGCACATATGCTTAGGGGGAAAACACGGTTCAAGCCATAAAGAAACTGATATGCGTTTCGTGCAAAGATAGATTCAGGAGATGCCATTGGCGTATATAGAATTTGGCCTGGGAGGGGGAGGGGGTCCGGTCGAGTCGACTTCATGGAAAAGAAAAAGTTAAAACTAATCAACATTACTATATTTAAAGTGACTGAAAAACGCGTGATAACATCCTGAAATCAAATCCCATTGAAGTAAACCGTAATAACACAATAAAAATACGCGTTACTGAAAAAAAATAATAAAAGAGCCTAACAATTAAGAGATTAACAAAATTCGTTAACTTTTTTCAACCCTATTGTGGGGGGGGGGGGGCTAGCCACTATCCCAGAGATTCCGGGTTCAATTTGCCGGCGCACTATACAATCAACGTTCATTTTCAGCCCCAAAATCGACTCAGCCTGTTGAAATGAGTACCTCAGATAAGAATGGGCGGCTGAAACGTAATGCTGGCCACACTACCTTCCATATACGCCGTAAGTTCAATCTGGCAGCCTAAGACTAGTCTTCCAAACTCGTGCATTACTTTGTGGTACAAAACAGCCGTTATTAATAAACAATTTATTACATATAGGCCTATGTTAGACGCAATTCGAACAGACTATGGCCTATGCATTAAATTGACATTTGATTATTAAAATTCACTGCATTTTCCAGGCACATAATAACAAAAATTAATCCTGAATACTATTTGACCGTCTTTGTATTTCTAATAAATGACTGCGGTTTCGGAACTTTTTTTGTAACCCAGAGAGTCTCATTACGAAACACAACTGTTTTAATAAACTTTATTTCTGCTCCGCGTCCCTTAGAATTACACTGGCTAGTCCATTTAAAAGATTAATTTCCTTCCTTCCAGCCGTATTTTGTTTTTGCCGTGGGCTGTTTACGGCGATAAAGAAAAGTTCGATAATTACAGTTTTTCTTAAAAGAGAAAAATAATTTACGCTGTTCAAAGATAAGTCATGATCAAATTACCGCTGGCGAATCTCGCAAATTAAAACCTATCGTTCGGAATTCAAGTTTTGTTAATTCAACTGATATTTCCATTACCAAACGATTTAGTCACGTGATCTCAAAACTGCACACGGCTCGGTAACTGTATAGCCATTAAATATCGGTTCCCGAGTAGCCTAATGGGTAAGTCAACCCTCTGTTCTGGACTAGATATTAGACTAGGTACACGTAAATTTATATTATACTCTATATTTGATATTATGTGAAACTAATAATGTAAATATTTAGTTGTAGAAAATGATTATTGTGCTACAGAGTACAATCTATAATCTTCTATATATTAATACGTGAAGAGAAAACTTTGTTCCCCTTTTTAAGCATATTGCGCGCACGGAGGAGTGTGAGATTTGGCATAGTTAAAGTTTATATGGAGAAGGAGTGCAGAAAGCTAAAATTTATGTATAATATGTGTTACAAATACATTAAATAAAATAAAATAAAACTTTCATTTGCACTTGAAAATTCATTTAAACTTTTTCAAACAATGGTAATTATTAAAAATAAAATAATTTTGTTGCCAGGCAATAAAATTGTAATTTTTTCATTTTAGTGTACATTCATACTGCCAATGTCAAACACATAATAGTCTGTCGTTTGTTTACGTTCATACTGCCAATGTCAAACACATAATAGTCTGTGGTCAAACAGTCGCACAGAGTAGAGATTGTCGCCAAAGAATTTTAAAATGTTGCCAACAAATAATTATTGACAGATTGACTGAATGAGCTGTGAATTTTGTGTGATTTCAAATGTTCCTTTTTCAATAGTCTGTGGAGTGTATGTCAAGGCAAAAAAGCGTTTATTTTATATTTTGAATATTAGATGTCTGTGTTTTATATATTAATGTGCAGTTGAAAGTGAAGTACAGCTTGCTTAATATACACCTGTTGCAAAAGGAAAATTTTGTAGCAGCAATTTGAATTGACTTACTCTCGCCTAATTATTATTGGTGGTTTCAAAAAAGTGAGTACATTTTATTATTTTTAAATTAAACCCTGTCTAATCTTAGTTTCAGTAATTTCATTACATGTTTTTTTTTACATTCAGATATTCGCACCTACTTCCATTATGCCTCGACATAGAACACTGACGGGTTGGAGTGAGAGACAAAGAAGAAGGAATATATATTCGCGTGAAAGTCAAAATGATAATAGACCAAATGCAAATTTAAATAGTGTAAATAGTATACAAAATGATGAAATTATTTTGAGGGATACATTTAAATGCGCACTGAATGTCATTCCAAGAAATTTTAATACTTTTGATTGTGGATTAATGCATTTACAATGCAGGTTTTGCAATGCAAAACATTTCGAATCTGAGGTCACTTTAGGTGAAAGGACTGCATTCACTTCATGTTGTCATAAGGGTAAAGCAATATTACCGGCCTTAAGTCAAAATGAATACTTCAAATCATTGTATGATGGACTTACTTCAAATGAACCTTCAATAAAAAGAAAGTCAAAAAATTATTTTGAAAACATTCGTAAATACAATTCATCATTTGCTATGGTTAGCTCAGAAGCTAAAATTTCGGATACAGTTACGCGTGGAGTGTATCATTTTAAAATACATGATGTTTTTTATCACAGATCAGGTCCAATGACTAGCTGGATATGGTCGCTCACCATGTTATGCGCAATTATATTTTTATGATGTTGACACTGCTGTCAATTATAGATTACGTGAACACTATAATCAAACATGCAATAACAATATAATGCGCGAAATCTCTCTTGAATTGGAACGCATTAATCCTTTCGTTCGGTCATTCATTGCAATGAAAGATCATTGTCAGAGAGTTGAAAATCAAAATAAAGAAATTTGTATGCTCATTAAAGTAAATCGTGATTTAGATCTACGCCGTTATAATGATGCAGTTCAAACTGATGTAGCAGTAATATTTAGTACAGTTGATGGTGAGCCACCCTTTGAACGAAACATGGTTTCGTTTTCTAAAGTTAATGGTACCATTAAAAATATCTATTTTTGATTCATCATTGGACCCTTTAGCGTATCCATAACTTTTTCCAAATGGTGATACTGGGTGGCATATCAATATTTCTCATGATGTACCAACTACATCTAATTCAAGAGCGCCCAGAAATAAATTAACCATGCTTCAGTATGCAGCCTATCGACTTGCAATTAGAGAAGATTTTAGCATGTTGCACCATTCACAAAAATTATTTCTGCAGTGGATAGTTGATATGTATGTGAGAATAGAGGGCACAAGGTTACATTTCATTCGACAAAATCAAACAAGTCTTAGGTCTGAAGTTTACAACAATTTAACAGATTATTTAGAATTGAACCCCAATGCCAATAATGTTGGCCGTAGAGTAATTTTACCATCTTCATTCAATGGATCTCCAAGAAATATGTATCAGAATTATTTAGATGCAATGTCAATTGTACAACATTTCGGAAAGCCTTCTTTGTTTATTACAATGACTTGCAATCCAAGTTGGCCTGAAATAGTTAGCAATATTGGTGTAGGTGAGTCAGCTAATTTTCGACCTGATATTGTTGTGCGTGTATTCAAGTCCAAACTGAAAGCATTAATTGAGGGCCTTACACTAAAAAAAATCTTCGGTAAAGTTGAAGCACTCATTTATACAATTGAGTTTCAAAAGAGAGGATTGCCTCATGCTCACATCTTACTCTCTTTAAATGAGCAAGATAAAATTGTTAACGCTACCGATATTGATAAAGTTGTATCTGCGGAGATTCCTAACATTCAAACACATCCTACATTACATGAATATGTTGTAAAACACATGATGCATGGTCCATGCGGTGTACTTAATCCAAATTATGTATGTATGAGAGATGGAAAATGCACAAAAGATTATCCAAAACGATTTAATGAATTTACATGTGAATCATTAAATGGATATCCATTATACAGAAGGCGTGATAATGGTATTAATGCTGAAGTTCGCGGTAGTTGCCTCGACAATCGTTATGTTGTACCATACAATCCGTATTTACTTGCCAAATTTAATTGCCATATAAATGTTGAAGTATGCACTACAGTTAAAAGTGTTAAATACATTTATAAATACGTGTATAAAGGCTATGACAGTGCATCTGTTGAATTAGGTTCAGAGAGAAATGAACCAGGTCAAGAAATACAAATTGATGAAGTTAAAAATTTTTTAAATGGCCGTTATGTCGGATCAACTGAAGCTATAGCCTATGGCGCATCTATGAATTACCAATGCATTTTCAATCACATGTCATCGTTAGACTTGACATTCATTTACCGCGTAGACAGAATGTTTACTTTCGAGAAGGGCAAGAACGTCAAGCAATTGAAAATGCAAGACAAACAAAATTATTAGCATTTTTGGAATTGAATCGATCAGATCCATCAGCGCATGAATATAGGTATATTGAAATTCCTTTGCATTATGTGTGGGAAGATTCCCGAAAAAATGGAAGAAGAGAAGGCGTGGAGGTGATAAAATCATTACACGCATATGTAGTATCACCAAAAGACATCGAACTTTTCCATTTACTATTGCTTTTATTACATGTTTGTGGTCCAAAATCATTTGAGGATGTTAGAACATACAATGGAATTGTACACACTTCTTTTGTTGAAGCGTGCCATGCTCGCGGCATTGCTTCAAATGATAATGAATGGCGCGAATGTTTAAATGAAGCAAAAGAATTACATTCACCAAAACAAATGCGAAATTTATTTGGTTACATTTGTGCATTAAATGTGCCAGCCAATGCATTGGCGTTATGGAATGAATTTAAAGTAATATCTTAGTGAAGATTTTTTGAGAGATTACAACGAAGAAGTATCCTTTAATACAGCTCTATTAGAAATTGAAGATATTTTGAATGTTCATAATTTGTCATGTCAAGAACTTGGTTTACCAGTTCCCACGTATTCGCAGAGAAGAGACGAAGCAAATGCTATTGATCCAATAGAACAAGAGTTTCTGTTTTCTGAGCATTATGAAACTGCAAATATTGAACAGCGTAATCTAATTGATCGTGTGATTCGTGAAGTTTTGCACCATGATACTGGATCTAATGTTTTTTGTTTAACCGCTCATGCAGGTTGTGGAAAAACATTCACACAAACAGCAATCATTCACAAATTAAATTCGCTTAATCTTAGTTGCATTGCAACAGCGTTCAGTGGCATAGCTTCAACTCTATTACTTGGAGGTAGAACTTTACACAATGTGTTTAAATTGCCTATACCCATTTTGGAAAATTCTGTAGCGAATATTACCGCAAATAGTAGCTATGGGCGTTACATAAATTCATCATCATTGATAATTATTGATGAAATTTCTATGTGTCCACTGCAAATGTTGAAAATCATAGACAGATTATTGCAGGATCTATGCGATGAAAATGATAAACATAAACCATTTGGAGTGAAAACGATACTTCTGTGCGGTGATTTTCGGCAAATCTTTCCAGTTGTCCCACATGGATCACGTGCAACTTTAATTGAAAATTGTGTCACGAGTTGGCATAAATTTGTTTATTTTCATAAAGTAACGTTTACTCAAAATATGAGAGCCTTACCAAGTGAAATAGAATTTGTCGAATTCTTGAAAAAAATTGGTAATGATGAAGCCCCACAATTCCCTCAGTTTGGTGAAAATATTATTGAAATACCTCAGCAATTAATAGGAGATGAAAATAATATTATTAATAAGGTGTATGGAAATATTTCCGAAAACATAATCTCAGACAATATATTGAAGTCAGTTATTTTAGCACCTAAAAATGATGATTGTACTTTTATTAATACTGATATACTTAATCGAATACCAGGTGAACAGAAAACATATCATAGCTACGATAAAATAATTTGTGATGATGACAATGAAATCAATAACTATCCAGTAGAGTTTTTGAATTCTTTGACTATTAGTGGTTTGCCACCACATAAGTTAGTATTGAAAGTTAATTGGATCGTTTTACTGATCAGAAACTTAAATACAAAGGAAGCATTAGTCAATGGAACAAGAATGCGCATCAAGTGTATGCAGCGTAATGCTATTGATTGCGAAGTTTTAACTGGAACCGCACGCAATAAGAGAATTTTGATTCCACGTATAAATTTAACATATTCCGGTACTGTTTTACCATTTAACTTTCAAAGAACTCAATTTCCAATTATACCTGCATTTTCGATGACAATAAATAAGTCTCAAGGACAAACATTCGAAAAAATTGGAATTTTATTGAGGCAGCCAGTTTTTACACATGGTCAATTGTACGTCGCAGCAAGTAGAGTTCGATCATTCGATGGTTTGAGATTTTATATTTCCGAATATAATTGCCAAGGGCATTTAGCAAATGATGAAAGAGTTTTTACAAAAAACATCGTTTACACAGAAGTTCTGAATCATTAAATTCACTTTCAAACTATTTTAAGTTCAATGGACAACATTTATTTTTTTAACCGCCCGGTTTTTTTGATTTAATGAAAAATATATGAAAAAATACGAGGCACGTATTTTTTATTTCATTTTTTATTTTTTATTAATTTTTTATTTAAATTTTACATAATTCTAAAAGATAGGCAAAATAACTGTGTAGCCTTGGCGAAACCTGGTCAGTATGGCAATAAAAAAAACCCAAGGAAATGTCAAAAAACGCGTTATTGCTTTTTAAATATGGCTTAGCCAAGCTAAACCTCATTTTTCCTATCTTTCATATTTTTCAAATAACTCGAAAATTAATGCATAGAAAAAAAATTAAAAAATTATATAAGCTTTGCAGCAGATAATCTTCAAACTGTTTTCGAATTTTGTACCTTACCAAAAATGAAATGTAATCCACTGGAATTGAAAACAATGTATCTTATACTTCTATGAATGTCAAGTCTCATTTTTATTAGCGTTTATTTGATTCAATAATAACATGAAAAAATTAAAACTGACAATGAATTATATCAAAAAATAAATAAGAATACAAGCTGTAATTGTGTTTTTTTTTCAACTGTTACTAACATTAAATTTTAAATTTCATAGGTATTGCAGGGAATTAAGGCAACCAACACACGCTAATGACGTATTTGTACATGCTCGCAGCTGACGTAATAGAACAAAATTCAAAAAAATTATATGCAATGATTATAGAGGTATACTCTTTGACAAAAGAACCTCAATAACGTTCAAACTTAAAAATTTAATGAATTACGGTCGAATTTCGACCACTGGGCGACCACTAGTATTTATTTAATGCACGAAACATTAAGAGTTACAATCGCGTTACTTTATGGTGACCGCTTCATAGCTGCACGAAAAGTGATGGCAGTGGGGAGACTCAGTGTGTCAAAAAGACAACACTACATTTCAAAAAGTCCGTCATTTTCCTGTTGCTACAGCCGGTTTTGTGGGTGCCCTAAACTATTTTATTATTACAAATCGGGTTTTACACATTGTTGACATTTCCTGATTTCATTCAACTAACTACTATTTGTAATATTTTACTCAGTATTACTCGAAATTGTATCAAATATGTATGTAATACCAGAACAATGTTATTTGTTACATAATGTAAAAAATAAATAATTACTAGTATTGGCCGCTTTTCTGTCCTGAATGGTTTTATTTTCCTAAGACATTCAATTCGTTTTGCCCTTATCTCTTGACGTTCATTTAATTCTATTATTTCTAATCTTCTTCCATTTAAACCCTAAGTTTAGAATAACGTTTCTTAAACATGGTAAGCTACTCTGAAAGTTTACACTAGACTTAAGTAGTTGATGAAGTTTTCGTTGCGTAGGATGTTTTTTTTTTTAAAATAATAATTACATGAAATAGGCTTATACGGCAAACGTTTTTGAAAACGCATCAACACTTACACACTCAGTGAGATGTGTCGTTACACTAACAAAAAACAGCGTTCTGCGCATATCACTGTCACCAAGGTTGCCGGCCACCATAAAGTACACAAGTAGTAATGTAAAGGAAAGACGTGTTCATATGAACATCTGTTAACATTATGCCCAGACATTCGAACATTAAAATAAATTTACCATAATATTTACAAAATACTACGAGACTGCGTCAATTAACGGATAATATATTGGGTCATACTAAAGAAGCGAAAACCCTGTAATTAAATCACAGGCTTATTACAATTTCCGAAATGATCGTTCACTATATTTTTTATCTAAAGACCAGGCCTTGTTGTTACTAACTAACTGTTTTGAGTGGACCATACTTTCCTCCCATTATTACCGTCACATCATCTAACATTTCCTCACAGCCTGTCTTCCCCAATTGTTTTCATTCAGAAATGTTCAGAACAAATACGTGACGTTTGAACCCAGCCAGAAACCTATTGCGACGGCTGTCACGGCCGGAGTCAACATTATTAAAATTAGGCTATCGGGCTATTGAGCTGTGGTCGATTGCTTACAACTTGAAGCTGCTTTGCGTGAAGCTTGAAGCTGTCGATTGCATTTGAGAGTGAAACTACTTTGTTATTGGCTCGTTTTGAACACCAAACATATTGCTGCTTTGTGATTGGCTAGCCTGGTTGATTTACAAGTTATATAGGAAATCTCCCCCCTACGTCCCGGAAGCTGCACTTCAGCCATGGGTGCAAAGACGCCGCACTACCTGGCGCCGCAACGCAACGCAAATCTCCCCTGCCATCCTTTGTTGAACGCGTTTTGCCGAAGAAGATCTTCGGTGGGTGGCCAAAACGTTCCGAAAATAAACCAAGCAATCGGCCTCGGCCCAATAGCGTGGTAGTTCCTAATTACAATATATAGCCTAATTACTTTAACTTGATTTTATAAGCTTTGTTTTCTGTTTTACTTATTTTAAGTGTTAACATCTTTTCTTTCTATTATTCTTTATCCTTCCTCTATTATTATCCTTGTCTTTATTATCCTTCTCCATACCCACATCGCCACTTCCTATAGCCGAGGAGTCTATATTCTTCCCCAAAGACCAGGTTTCACTTCTGTAAACATAAGGTACTCCAAGCAAAATATTTTAGCAGTATTTAAAATATTTATAAATACAGTAATACTCGAAGTAGGTTGGGTTCTTAAAATTCATGACTTAACTGAAACCAGATGAGTTTTCCAGAAGAAGCAAGCAAAGCCAAAGGTTAGTTATAAAATATAGGAATTTTTTAACGAGGGGGAGATTTTTCCATATAAAGTATTTAGTATTCTGCAACTAAGGTAGCATACAGTACATAAATATTTAGTATTCTGCAACTAAGGTAGCATACAGTACATAAACAACTGAACGTTAATTCTGACATAGGCCTAGAGAATTTATGCACATGTTTGTTTATTAGACTAGTCACACTCGGAAACAGAAGCGGGACCACTTTCGATCACAATGCTTATCTGTATAGCTGCTTCGCCTGCTGCTTTAAAGAAGTAATAGAGCAGTGGTTCCCAAAATTTTCAGTCCGCGGACCCCCCTAAAAAAATTAAAAATTTCACGGACCCCATCTGCATTATGAAATAAAACAAACAGTAAGTATGATACACTCTTATATTTTAATTTAAATGTATTTAAATCAAAATTCTCTTAACTTGCAAAATTATAATATAAATGATATCAAACATAGTCTAATGTGAACAATGAAGCTGCTTTTGAACAATTAGCTCTGCAAGGATTAGGTTTAATGTCTGATAATTTTAATATTAAGTCACTCTATACATAAAGTTTATTCCTTAACTTTACCAACCTCGGCTCTATCTTTCCAGCCACACGTGTCGAAATCCAGCTACTTAGACGTAAAACCAGCTACACGGAAAAACGTTATGCCAAGATACAGTGCTTATAAGCAAGATACAGTGCTTATACGTGGAATAAAACAGCGCGATCAGTTCTGCGTTGATGCGGCGCTCTAGTCAGTTCGGCTGACAAACAGATCTGCTACACGACATGATTTAAAGATATTTTAAAGGCATTAGTTTTAAATTACTTTTACACTTACAATTAGTTTGAACACAAAGTACTAGAATCTTCTACTAATTGTTTAAAACTATAAAATTTAGATTTTAGGGGACGAAAAATCTGCGAAAATCACAGTATATTCTATTTGTTCTTAAAAGTGTCCGCGGACCCCCTGAAACATTGTTGCGGACTCTCAGGAGTCCGCGGATCCCACTTTTGGAACCACTGTAATAGAGAGATGATTATTTTTACGTTTTTTCCTTTTCTGTTCTTTCCCTTTGCATTATGTACACGCTGTACAAACATAGTCGGAAAATACTGAATTTTTATTGAAGTATGTGAGCGTCGGCGAGGTTACAGTGAAACTATTGCAACTATATAAAGGAGACTGCTGCATAGGCCTAAAGATACGTGACGTAACAGTGCAAAGTAAAGCTACTTACAATCTTTAAATATAGGCCTAATATATTTATAATATATACATAAAATATTAATTTTCAATTTACGTTTCAGCCAATATGTAACTAGAAACACAAGAAGGAAAGTTGCTGCTTATTAGCCTGATCAACACGAAATCTCTTTTATCCGTAACAATTAATAACGCACCTGTACCAGTGAAAACTGAAACTAGGTACCTTGGACGTCGACTTGATCAACAACTCACAACTCTCCTGGCAGAAGTACATTCAAATCAAACGAAGGCAGTTGGATGTCAAGCTCAGACAAATGTTCTGATTCATTGGGCGGAAGTCTAAACTATCGTTAAATAACAAACTGTTACTATACAAATCCATGCTTAATCCTATATTGTCCTATGGACTCTAGCTATGGGGATACGCCAAACCTACAAGATTAAAACTTATGCAAAGATTTCAATAAAAAAATGCTGGAAGTTTTAGTAGTTGCCTCACGGTACCTCAGCAATCAAGACACTTCATACCGACCTGAAAGCACCTGTCATAAAGGACGAAATCCAGAGGATTGCAACAAATTACAGCTATCGAACAGCAGTTCACGAAGTGAGTTAACAGAGGAGCTGTACAACAACGGTCCCGGCGAGAGAAGACTCCGCAGAACTTGGCCTCAAGATTTGATACATCTTTGAAAAACTGTTCTATTAGAAGAAACATCAGTGGATGTTTCCCTTACAAACCTAACTATTTGTCTGGTTTATTTAATACTCTGTTACAGCTGTAGATTGTAAATTACAAATTGAAAAAAAATCCTGTCGACATTTTCTTTCAGAAGTATGTTGGAATATAATCATCCAAAGATAAGGACCATACACCCTCCATTCAAACACCGGCTGCAGAAAGTACAGTATATACTAAAAAGATATAATTAATATACTGCGCCTATAAACTTTTAGACAGTGAGTCGTTCAGTTCGGTCTGTTTACTTTTCCTACCCACTAAAACACATTAATTTTCAAAAATGTTTGCACTGAACCGAATCCGCCTCCAAATCCATTTAAAGTGTTTCGAATGCGTACAGTACAGACTGTGAAGTACACAGTGTTTGTTAAACAGAGGGCTTCTCTGTTCCTAAAGCGAAATCGTTTCGAAACGCGCAAACAAACTCGCTTACGCAATCTCCAAGTTCGACACAACTATGTTCCTTATTGTAATTAGAATGAAATACTTGTTTAAATGAAGCAGCGAAAGCTTGTTTACCGAGCCAAGATGGAAAGGCATACCAACCAGACCGCGGGGAGCAGTTTATTTTAATTTTAAACCCTTCGGTTACACAAACGTAATGGTGTACTACTGCGTATATATTAAACCGGCATTACCGCGCGAAGCGTCACGCAGCAACGCGTCCGGAAAATGATTTGTATGCTTCGCACGTACACAAAAACATTAACGACAACTCGCCGAGAAACAGAAGGCAGGTAAAATCTCTTTTACTTTTAAAAATAACAATATTTTACAAAGGTTAAAAAAAATGCACCATACACCATATACTTGTCCATACACACCTTTCAACACATGTTCACCATCTAACACAACATACTTTGTATTTAGTTGTTCTTAGCAGCTCTTTGAGAATAGCCTAATAGGCTGAAACAATTGACAGAGGTTAAGAATAAATTATGAAACTATCAAGCGTTTGTGTTTTTTAAACATTTGTGAGTAATGTTTCACGAAGTGTCCAACGAGTCTTAAATTAATATCGTAATAACATTTTACTTGATTTTGCTTAAATTGTACATTATAAACTAGAAAAACGTATGACGTAAATCACTTGTATGATATACGAAGCATGTGTAATGTGTATCAAGCATTTATGTGCTGGTGTATACACGGAAAATAAATTAAAATAAGCCATTCATCCATTACTTTAAGAAGAAACACCAATTCAAAAAGAAACAAAACTACATTTTATAGTATACACATTTTAAGAAGTGCGTACGGGCAATCGTGTATACATCTCTGTAGGAACGATATGTTATTATAGGCACAGAATTCGCCGCTGCAGTCTGCATTAGAATATCCTTACGATAATACGTTGGAAAACGTGTAGCGTTTTCGATTTCCCAGTTTATTGAATTTGCTGGCACTACGTAACTCGGGCGGGTCGCAGGTACAAAGCGATGCAACGGGAATAATTAAGGGAGTCACTTAAGGGCGTATACGGTTTTCGACCGCAACGTGTGAACGTACAAAACAAAATACATAGTTTACTGAAAACGAAACGACAAAACCGAAATGATTATAAAACCGAAGCCGTATCGTGTGTACGATGTCTAGCTGTTCGCGTTAAGCGTTCTGTTCGCATAAACAGAACCTACCTGCCGGTTAGCATTTCGTTTCCATCAATTGTACAATCAACCAATTCAACTTCGTAACTGGTATATCTACGGTTAAGCCACTGATGTCTTTTATTTTTGGTGATCATTAAAACTTATAAATTACGAAATCTGTGCAACAATTTCACCACCGATCGTAAAAGAAGCTAATCTAGCAATCGCATTTTACTTAACCTTTACAATTATAGAGTTTCAAGAAGGTAAACGGTATTTTATCATTAATTATTAGGGCTACATCGACAACAGAAACTTAACAATTTTCTAAGTATTATTTATACAACATATTTCTTACTATTGTTAAAAAATAAAAATATGGAACGAGGTTTAACACATTTATGCGTTTGAATGATGAGTCCATTACGATTGTTATTTTGTAACACTTACAGACGTACATACTCGAATTGAAATGCTTACAGACTTATAAATGGCATTTATATTTTCGTACAGAATATTCATATGGATAGCCTATTTAAATTTTTTCTATTTTATACGAAAGTTCTGAGAACATTAGTGAAAATTCGAACGGAACTTTCTGACAACTTAAACGAGACAATTAACTTTAAACTGCTAAGTTCACTGTCATCAATATTTTACACCCATTATTTGCCAGTATCCAAGTATATAAAAGATCCTATGTATCTCGAATTCTTCGGCCATATTCATATTTGTAGTTTTTGTAAATTCCTGTCCAAACCACGTAAGGTGTAAAACAGTTGAGTTGTGTTACTGATCTTTACCATGTAAATACTATTATAATCGTCAAACACAATGTTGCGATCTCATGTCCTTTCTACAACGGCCTGAACTTCCAGTGGAATTATTTTCTTGATTTTATTGTTAGTAAAAAATGTTATTTGTCCATTTAATTTATTAAACGTGTTAAGACTTTCGGAAGGGCGTTACAATAGACATAAATCTCATCTTCACGTTGCCTTTCAAAACGTTCCACTTTACAACCATCAGCAATGGCGTATAAGTTTAATACTGTGACAAACTCTTCTGATGTTATAGTATTTCGATTTATAACAATCCACATATACCGACTGTTCAGACTCTGTTGATCAAGCTCGCTGGACTGTCTAGATAGTGTTATCCCATCAAGGCAGTTCAATTTCGAGAATGTCCACGGTTAGCTCTTTTCTACAAAATTTCTTCTCATTCTATCTGTCTGGACGCGATGTTAAAAGATCATATCTCAGAAGACCAAGACTCGAAATCTAAAGCTGGAGCCGATTTGTTGAGTTCGATTCCATAAAATATTTCAAAACATTCAAGCATTAAATTGGATCAAATATGCATAAGACTTTCTTTGCAGCCAATTTTCTTCCGTAGAATAATATGTTGCACAAAATAACTGCATCTGGCTGCGGTGTAATGCGTGCGAATGCGCTCCGTATGTCATTTTATATAAGTCTCTAACAATCAAGATAACTCACTTTAATGTATTATATATATTTTATAAACAAGCCCAAAAGTTTCATCAACATTAATGTTCTGGAAATAATTTCATTTGGATCTATAAAGAATGGTGTATATAGCGCAGTTTTAAGTACACAATTTAATTCAGTTATTATTATACGAAGAGAGATCCCGAAGTATATTATTTTAAAGCTTAATTTCGCCGGCGAACGGTCGGGGTTCATTATATAGTTAGAATGAGAATGTATTTATTATTGTTAGCAGATGACATCCTGGATGGTGCAGTACCAATTAAGGTTTGGTCCGCAAACGTGCCGCGCATTCAGTAGTGAGGCATCAATCCCGTGGCCATTGTTATTAACACAATCCGACGCAAAGAGACAAGTAAAGAAATTTAAATCTCCCCTCTTCTCTCTTCCATTACTTGTAATTGAATTCCATCTCACACACCCCATTCGCCCTCCCCCGCAAACCTCTCTACTTTCTACCGTCACCCCCAAGTAACTAGATTGTAATTTTGTTTAATTGTAACAAAGGGAGAAGCGCATTAGTAATGCCGGTATTACGATTCTCTCTCTCTCTCTCTTTCTGCTGAAGTTCTCAGTTTCAGTGTCCCGTCTTATCTCCTCTCGACCAACAAAGTATGTGTGCTTCTGTAATGTAAAAACTAAGTTTTTAAAAACTTTTTACAGTTTCAAAGAAAACTAAGTGCACCCTGATAAAAACTAGTCTTAACGGAAAGAAACGTAGATGAACGTAATTAAGACAAATCAAACTGAGACACTTGAGCTACTCCAACACAATGAAATATCGTCTGAATGTTTATTGTATATTGGCGGTTTCCGATTTAAAATAACACAATGGAATTGCTTCCGCTATTTGACAATGATAGCGACAATAATGGGAACGGTAGAGACTAAAAGACAATGGCGATACATTGACACTGCTCACAGCGACAAGGGAAATGATACTCTATTGTGGTGAAACTGCTCAAGGTGTATTGTGGAGTTGCGTCAACCTGACCGTCGTATTAACGCACGCACGCGCGCACACCTGTACACGGTGTCGCGGCTAGGCAAATATAAGTTAATATCATGTAGCGAAAAGAAAAATTCCTTAAATTATAATAAACCTACTATTTACTGTGTATTTCCCTGATTTTGTGAAAAAACTCACTAAGGTACTGCGAAATCCAAGTTATACACATCACAGCAAAAAGTTTACGTTTCTACAGGCGGTTTCTACAAGATTTTCATGTTTACACAAAGAAAATCAGATGTGTAGAACCACACGGTAAACACTACACACACTCGCACATCTCTTGGTGGCATAGATGTACGCGTGCGCGAGTGTATAGAGGCCTTACATACACTCACAAATTACTCACTTTAATTCTTGTATTATTTATGTTGATGAATAAACAAGTTCTTTTTAACAAGAATATATTTTTTATACATTATGTTGTATTATACAGTATTGTACAGTTGTTATGATACAACAGTTTTTGTACAGTATGGTACACTTCTTAATCGGTTACAACAGTTTTTGTACAGTATGGTACACTTCTTAATCGGATACAACAGTTTTTGTACAGTATGGTACACTTCTTAATCGGATACAACAGTTTTTGTACAGTATGGTACACTTCTTAATCGGATACAACAGTTTTTACATTTGTATCATCTCCAGGCATATAGAAATAGTATAAGGTAATAATTACAATCAAATTGTTAAAAATCAGCTTTTAAACAGAACCCATATGCTAATTTATATGTTACATATAGGTAATGTAATTGCATGCGCACGCGTGTGTATTTGACTAAATTAACAACATTGAAAATGTAATGATGTTTAACATTAATAATATTAATTTGAAGTTATTCACAAATTTATGCATTACTTATTTTGTAAACCTTTGGTAAAAGTTTGAAATATATACACAAATTAAGCAAGTCCTTAATTGATGAACACATTCAAATTATACTAAAAAATGATTATATTTTCAAAACCGTTATGTAAGAAACAATGTAGCACTTTCAAAATCTGCTAAATGAAGTACAGTAATTATACGTGTAATTTTATAGTGAAATAATAACAATATCTCCCATGAAACAAATTGAGTGTACGTTTCAATTTATCACAAAAGAAAGTTTTTTGAGAAAGGTAAACAAAAGTATTTGTTTCCACTAATCGATACTATAAAGATTCATAAAAATGTTTTCATGAAGAAATCCAAAAGCAGAAGAAACAAAACCACAGGAAGGGGTAAAGGAATTTCAATCTACTAAAAAAAAAATCGATGTCTTTTATTTATAAAAAAATCGTCAATATCGGTTCTGTGAAAAAGTGGTCCTGAAACACAATATATACGGGGACGAGCCAACGTTAGAAGAGAAATCACTTTAATGGAAGATTTCTGTAGTAAAACATTCGCTAAAGACTCTTTGATCAATCACTGTGCACTGTAACAACCTAGAGAATAGAAACTCTCAGACATGATACATTAAACTCGAGACGAAATAACAACAAGATCAGTGGAAGTAATACCATTCGGAATGCGGCATTCATTTCAAATAGAAAAGGTATTTGATTTTGGAAATAACATTTATTACTCTTCATGCGGATAGTTCGAGCGACTGGTTTTATACATAACAAAGATGGGCCTACATACAATTTTGTATTTTCGTAACACTTTTTACAAAAATTGAAGCGTCTTTTTAAGATAATATAGTTGAACGACATAATTTTACCCCGCCTACTAATAGTACAACGCATCACATGTACACAAACAAATTTTCACGCCTTCATGAGATCAGATATTTAGTCTTTGTTGCCGTTACACGAGCAAACTATCTAACAAACTGTTATTTACAAGCACACACGTTTTATAAAATCACAGTACATTACAAGTAGAATATATATATATACTTACAGTTTCCTGACAGAACGAGAACTTTAAGTAACAATGCACACGTCAATAGCATACCTGAAACAGAGATAACAATCTGTGTTACTAATCTGATTACATAGACATTATGGTACAGATGCGTGAAAGCAAAACAAATACAGGTACAATAACTGAAACAAATACAATTACAGATAAGTTTTAATTAGCCTACATAAGACTTATAAAATACAATCTAATCAATCTACGCGCGTTTAAAATGCACAGACAATACGTCTGCGTCATATAAAGTTACTATACTAAGTCTACCGATCACAAGGATATAATTTGGTATTATAAAGAGATCACATATGTGGTTTAGGAAGACACATGAATGTGTCGTGGAAAACCGAATATACAAATGCAGACATATATAAGCAGTTATAACGCAAATAGAATATTAAGTATCGTGAATACAAAAATTAAACTTGGCACAATATTTCACTTAGGGCGTTAATTATATAGTTATAAAGCAGAATTTTTATTGTTCTTTAGTCTTATCTTCACACATAGGTACGAAAACCTTAGGAGACAAACATTCGGCCTGAACGAATATATACAACAGTACCTAAGTCGATGAACGAGGACAGATTACAAATCAGAGCAAAAAAAAAAAAAAAAATACAAACTACGTGGAAGAGGGTGCATCGGTAGATCGCTGAGAAGGGGGTACGTAACAGGCTCTAATCCTAATACGTGAGGAGCCGAAACTTACGTGCTGTTAATATTAGTTTGACAATTCTCCGGGCCATTAGGCCGTGGTACAATGCTGCCGCATAAACAGACATTTCGGACCCACCATTGAAGGCCATCTTCAGTTTAACGACTTGAGCAACTACTGGTACGCTCTTCACCAGTTTTCCACAGTACCCCCAACAAACGTTTGCCACAGTACAGTAAGTTGTAGCTCAAGTCGTTACACTGAAGATGACCTTCAATGGTGGGGTCGAAATGTCTGTTTTATGCGGCAGCATTGTACCACGGCCTAATTCCCCGGAGAATTGTCAAACTAATATTAACAGGGTTGACGCAGGCCGCGAAAACCTAAGAAATCTACACGTATTGGCAGATACGTGATAATATGGAAAAACATGCAGTCGTATATGGTGCACAGGAGCAATGTAATAATACAGCCAGATTTAATTTTAATACCAGCTGGATGCTACAGTTATAACTGTGTGATAAGCCACTGCGGGTAATAATCGAAAGCAATAAAACGCATTGTAGGCTTAAATGAAGAGTTTACCCTCACGAACGGTCCACCATGACCGATCAGTTACACAAATCCTGATTACCTATGCGCGAACACACACATTTAAAAATCTGCTATATAATACTCAGAGGCTTTCCTCATACTTTCAATGTGTTTGTGGACGTTCTCATTAATTATTGAAATATAACTCGTAAAACCTTGTCTTTCCTTTAACGATCGCACGATCAGTAAGTTGAGAGAATCGAATGAGAGCGTGCACTAAAGTACACAGAGTGTTTCCAAGAGATGGTGCCAAACTTCGGGAAACTATTATACTCGTTAAACTGGAGGAAAATGTCCAATAAACATATGCCAAAAAATGTTTCGTTTTCCCCATGA
Source organism: Magicicada septendecula (assembly GCA_034769895.1). Taxonomy (NCBI): domain Eukaryota; kingdom Metazoa; phylum Arthropoda; class Insecta; order Hemiptera; family Cicadidae; genus Magicicada; species Magicicada septendecula. The sequence goes on along the minus strand of CM068371.1, from coordinate 260,429,884 downwards.
CTGTATTTCGTCTGTGTGACTGTATGGGTTACAAAAAAATTAATTACTGTTGAATGAAATGAGTTGTGGGGTTGACATTTAGTATACGCAGTACGTTTACCACTTCTTATACGTAGAAAACAAAGTAAAGTATTAACATAACATTTTGTTAATAGCGGCTGATTAAAGTTTTTAATCCTAAATTTCAAAATACTCCGTACTTATAACAAAAAATGCGTGATTACATAAAAAATTAGCTCTTTCATTCGTAATCCAATGGTATCTCGATTATGAAAGTCCTATAAAAAATAACGTACACATTACATTTCTTTTATAACAAAACATCTGGCCTACTTACTTTATAGTTACTATATGGCTTAGCTTTTTATAAACACACATTATAAAACACGTACACACGGAAGATGAAGCATTCTTCGGCATACTTTTATTAGACTTTTACTTCACTTTAATGTGTAGAATCATTTTCCCAAAGTTTGGCACCTATATATACGGACGGTGTTACCAACGTTTGATATAGAAGATGTTATCATGTTCGTAGCCTCTTCACGGATTGTCTATCTTATAGTAGGACCCTTCCCAGTCGCTGTGTTTGAATTTCCAGTACGAACCGATTGTACGATCCAACACAAGATGTCACGGGATACGGGAAGTCAAATATATGCATACGTTACACACAACAAACGTTTATGTGATTATTATCACGTCAAAACATAGTTTTCTAAGAAAAACTACGGATTGTGCTGCAAAATTTTTAATCACAATCAAATAATATGTACACAAACAACATGAGAAAGGAAACCTACACAAAACGGTGAAAGACTGCCTAAATTTCAGGAATCCTTTGGTAGCTTGTGTGTTTCGCCCATTCTGAAGATGAGTTAGAACTTGCAATCTTATCAAGGAACAGAATAATCCTTACGAAGGCGTACTAGAAATAGGACACTTTAACAAGAAACACACGGGAACGCTTACGAGTTTGCAAAGTTTACAGATATGCATTACCTTATTTCTTCCCGTATACTGCCAGAAAATATTACAAAACAATTTTCTAGGGCAAAAAGGTGTGGCTAGACTGATACGCAATCCAGACACTGGTGACAATGAAAAGTCGGCCCAGTTACATGTAAAACGCGATACTCATGATACTCTGTTCCTCATAATAATACGTGTGTGACGAGGTTGTACTGTTGTGGTCCTTGTGTTGCATTCCTACACAAGTGACACAGAATCTGGTCTGGTCACCCCTCCCCTCGCAAGATACATGCAAAACAATGAGCAGTAAAATCTCACTTCAAGGACGAGCAGAGCTGGCTGTAAAATGTGTTCCACATACCAGTGAGCAAAATTGGTACATGCATGTTTCTCCAATAGAAATGCAGGGAGAGACGTAACCAATGTTCTGACCAACGGTCAGAGTGGGGGAAGTATCTACGTGTTAGTGGAATAAAAAACACAGTTTTTAAAGTAGATTTTTCTACAAAAGCAAGAAATATATTTTTTGACACCCGACTCATATCAAGTAAATACGAAAATAAAAATTCGTCTATAATTAACGGTCCTCGAGAAAATACAAAGAAGGCAGGTTCTCTTGTCACATGGCTTCTGGTGTTGTCGGTGGAGTCCTTGCGGAAAATTCAAACTCTTGGACTGAGAGATGCAATCAAGTATCGACGTTTCGAAACATGATAGGCGAAACACTGATAATACCCTCGGTAAGCTAACTTACTACACGCACTCATTCAATTCCCTCGAGTTACTCAATGGAGGAAGAAAGTTGGTAATACACAAAACAGCGACGTGAAAAATTTGGTACACATGTTCGTCGATGCAGTACAAGAAAAGAAACAAGAACCAACGTTAACTTCGTGACTACTACACAACGTAGGGCTGAGAATTTTCAAGTTACTAATAAATACGAATATATTCCTTTAACAGTACGTATTAGGGAAACACGGTGACTAGGTATCAGCGTTGGATGGGGACTTAGGATCTGAAAAGATGCTGACGAAACCAATTAGTGCGCAACGGAGTTCAGCGTCCCAGACGTGAAGAAGGAAGGTGAAGAACAAGAAGAGAGCACAGCCAGTCTGTTTTACTAGGAAGCTGGAAATAAATCGAAATCACGATCGCTCTGCCACAATTGCGTGACCGAAACCAATCGACCACGAAAAGCGCTGACGTTATTTTCTTCTTTTGTTTCTTCTTGCTCACTGCCGGTTGTACCATTATGATTACTGGCTTCGACAAGCGTGTATCATCTCTTTTTACATTTACTGCAGGATCATGCACAACAAAGGTCAACAATTTATGGGCCACAATCTGTCTGGGCACGAGTTGAAGCACCGCCCTCCGGTTACACGGAAGCAAGTAAATTCATTGCACTCGACTACAGTTCAATACATTTGTGATACGGGTCAGTTCTCAAGCGAAACTGCTAGAAGACAACATATGAATCTCTCTTAGTCGCCTAAATGCCTTTTTCTGTTTGGCATCGCGGTATCCGACGTTGTCCGAGAGAATCCGAGTGAAGTTTTCATTAAGCTTATGCGCTTTAGAATCCCTTTTTCCAAACTAAATATAAATTCTGTAATCCTGTTAGAATAATTATGCCTATTTTTAGTTCAATTTCAAGTATATTACCTTCAAAACACAAAGTTTAGTGTCAGTGGGGGGGGGACAAAATTGTCGTCAATGATGATACACTACATTCATAAAACTCACACGAATACAGACTGTTCTTCATTCTTCATTAAAATTGTAATGCTTTCTGGCTTATCTGCTTAAGGAGAGCGGTGCACTTTTTCATCTCCCATATTTTCATAGGGAGTGTCCGTATAACCTACAGGCACCAAAACGCTAAGGATAATGTGATGCAATTTTTTCAACATTTTACAGATACAGCAAGGAATACGCTGTAGTAAAGAAATGTTGTAGGTCAACAGGAGTTTTGCAAATAAATGTTATTTTTTATGTGTACAAAAACTATAAATTTCCACAAAATGTTTTATGCCATTGTACATTGTATAAATTTCACTAAGAAAGATTTTTAATATAATTTAAAACATTTCCTGAAGACTTCAAGTTACTAAATAAAAATAATAACTTTTTATGTGCACCTATACTGAAAAACACAACTTACGGAAAAAGGCTGTTAAAGACGGGTGATAGTATTTTTTCAATGAAATGCAGCACGACAATAGTCAAAAACCTCTAGTGGCAGTATAGTTCCATCTTCACTCTTCCTTTTCAACAATCTTCTTTTTACTCACTTATTTTTGTTTTTCCAAACTTTCTTTCCCACTTGAATTGATAAGTTTTAGGATATCAAAAATACATCTCCCTCATCTGAAAATCAGCCTTTCCAAAACAAAAGATTTTCCAGTGGATCCCTCATTAAAGCGTATTAAAGGATTTGTTATTCCTAACTTTAATGTTAAAGCCCCAGCAACATACTGTTTTAATCATCTTTGCCATGCAGTGCTAATAAAGCTTCCGTCCGTATTTTGAGTGTGTCTATGAAGGCGGGGTCTTGGGTGAGATCTTTGAAAATTCGTTAACCCTCCATCATTGGTATAGGTAAGCAGTGCTCATGCTTGTATAGTACATTTCAATATATAAAATTCAAAATGAAATTTTAAAATCACCACAGTGTCGTATGGTTGAAAATACATAAAATAAAGGAAGAATGAAATCCACTACAAAAGCGAAAGACATGCTTTTATTTTTTATATAACTGGTGTAACGTTCCGGGCTACGTTACAAATCCAGGGAACCCGTGATAATTGACGCTAGCCAATTATACAGGCTGCCTACGTTGTAACAAACTGAAATTAAACTCAACACATAGAACAATAATATTTACTCTAATAATTAGGACACAAGGGAAGATATTTCACTGATTTATGCACTCACTTCAATCTGTACTAAGATGACATCTCTTTATTAACAAATTATATAAATAGATCCCATAACATAAAAGTTTATACTGAAATATTTAAAAAGGGGTTTCTGTCAAGCAAGGGATCATATTGATCATGTAATTTACCTCGGATCCGAGTCTCTTTAAATTTAGTAAAGACGTCTGAATTATACTTTGCTAATCAAGGAGCTTGCATAATTACATAAACCATTTGAAGAATGGTATTATTTAATTAAGGGATTATAACTTACATTTCAAGATTAATGTTACAACGTATGATTTTCGATATTACAGTTTACATTTCTTTTGTTTTATTTATTGCTTAAATAAAATTATTGTCTTTGGAAAAGTCTCTGCCATGTATGGAAAGTTGTTTTAAATGTACTTAATTCTCGGTAGGCAAGCTACCGAGTCACCTCTCAAATAAGCTTTTGCTGTCCTCATCCTGGGGCGTGACTCTTCGGAACTCTGGTAGTCGGGGTAGTCATCTGGGTCGTGTCTCTGGTGAATATCTTATAGCTGTATTAGTGAGGAGATTGATGTAATGCTGCATGAAGTCGGGTTGATCCTCGCCGGTCCTGGTGAGTGTTGTATGGGTTGTAGACGTCCATATATGAAGTTGGGCACGTCACATATTCACTGGTAGAGTTGTACTGGAGTTTGCATCTTAACTTGAGACGTCACCTTATTTACGAGTTCTTAATTTTTTCTTTATATTACCACATTTCTTTAACAAACCTTTTACTACATCTTATACATATAACTAGCACTAGCTCCCCACGTTTTTTAGTGGTAGCTAACCATTATTTGAAAGTTTAAATAAAACATTTTTGAAGAGCCCTCGCTTGGAGGTGTGTACTGTCTGAACGCCGCATCGTAACTCTTGCATTGATACGACAGGTACATTACAACGAAGCGGAGCGAGTACTCCGCCATAATATAGTTCCAACTTTTTATTTAAATAGACATTCTTATAGCAAGACGAAACAAATTATTTAGACTTATTTAGTTTACAGGAATTATTTTAACTACTACTTGTGCCTTCAAATTATTAATTACTTACATTACGATTTTCAGATATTTCTAAGTTACAGACTGTTCGCTATGCACGTTGTGTCCGGAATTAAACAGGTCAACGCATGATGATTTACTAAAGGGTTAACTGTATTATCCTTAACTTTTTACATTACGATTTTTTTTTATTACTTCTTTAGTTAGATTTCCTTAATTTAAATATCATACTTATTCTGAGTTAGTACAGGGGTATTTGGTTTAATTGTGCGATTTAAAAAATACTTATTTGCTTTCTAATTTTTTTTATTATTAAATTATTTATTACCAATTAAATCGTCGCACTGGGACTTTACATAGGGTGAAAACCTATACTGTTACACGTTTTCTTAAACCGAGTTAAAGGAAGAATTTACTAAACCAATAAAAAACTGACTTATTTACGAAAAAATGCACCGTACCCCTTTACGCTCTGTTATGAGGTATCAGAGTTAAGAGTTAAAATTTCGCACGAAAGACATTCACATTCGTCTTTCAAAACAATTCAAAACGAGTGTAATATTCGAAACTTCGCAATAAGTGTAAAGCCGTCATTATAATGATGAACACTGTGTACAAAGTCACGATAATAATTGACAATACTAAATGAAAAATATAATATAGTGAATGATGATTGATTTCTATACGGAAATTAGTCAAACGCGAATTAAAATTTTATCTAGAAATACATAATGTACGGACATCGCTAAAAAAGTCAACACAATTATAGTTACAGAATGTCAAGAATGAGCAGAAAAATTTGGTGATACAGAGGAACATAAGAAATGAGGCAGATATTAACAGAAATATCTCCGTGGTCAACTGTACAACAGAAAACCTATGGACCATCTTACCAGAACACGAAGTCAGTGGGTAAACAAACAATAAGAGAGGCCCCCCCATGGCTAATTCATGTGAAAATAGATGGTAGACCCTACACATATAATATTATAACAATATAATATTATAAAATTGTATTATCATAAATTACATAGCCTACACATAGTTTTACAGTATACTAACCATTACTGTAGTCATTCGTCGTATGTCTAAAATATTAAACCATAAAAGACATACATGTGACTCCGCCCGGTAGAATATAGTCACATATTAACACGCTAACACGCATGATAGATAGATGAATTTTTTGTTGTACTATCCTTGTGTTGGTCCTGAAGATGACAATAAGTTCTGTCGATACGTTGTCACAAACAGATTAAATTAGGTCTAGTTCATTAACCAAACTTCCCTAAGTCTTTAACATATTCTCGAAGATGAATTCAAAAAGATTAATTCAAGAAAAAAATAAAACAATCAACTAGAATAAATTTATCCTTGTGACTGTAAAACAGGAATCCCTGGGGTACGCATTTACGTTTACGTAAGTCTAAAATCTACTTATTTACTTGATTATTTATTTACCGGTTAGCATACATTTCTTTAAAAACGTTTTTACAGTTATATTCACATATTACAATAATAAAAAAAAAAAAAAACGGTCGGTGTAAAGCAGCACAACACCGGGTGACACGCAGGTCTTACACGATATGACTTTACAATAACATCAATCAGGGCTGTGAATGTGACCGCCGTATTCAAGGCGGGATTTAACCTATAACCTCAGCATTCTAACGGTTAACCCCAATGTGCATGCACACCGCCCTGATATACCACGTTTTCTTACCGACGATTGCGCCACATAATACACATTTTATTTATCAAGTATTTTGCTCAGTTCAGGAATAACGTTTTGCGCTCATGTAGTTTCATAAAATTTATTTTATAAATACGACGGGTAAATGATAATTAATATATAAATTAGATACATAAATATAAAATACATACATCTGTATGCAGTATATAGGCTACAAAACAAGCGTATAACAGCATAAAAGTTGTAACACTTCGGCCTCAATAATCAAGAATCGTCTTCAGATTAACAATTAAAAGAAATTAAGACGTCAGGGCAGTGAGAATCACGTAAACAAACTCGTTGGCAAGTGAGCAATCAGTCATAGCAAAGATAGTTCTATAAAACACAAGTTTAGGAATAAAGAACACTTTCTCCCCCCTCCCCGCTCCACAAAATGTAGGCTACACCCAAAGTGCTTGTAGCAATAATACAACGAAATCGGTAGATTATCAAGGACAGTAACGAAGAACGCACGTAGAGATCTGCAATGTTTCCAAACCCCTTTTGTGTCTACCTTGGAAGTGGTGATTTTTATTACCACTTATTTATTACGTTTTTGACTTACAAAGTAAAGTTTACCTTACAAATACATCCCGCACAAAGAGTTAGACTTCACGTCAACACGTGGGTTTCAAATTAAAGCTGCAAAAGGTATACTGCTCACATACAGTATATTGGATGTAGCCTATCTAGAAATGATGACAGTAACAACTTCAAAGAAAAATACGGTATCGAAATAGCGAGAAGCGCGTTCCCAAGTATAAGGAATGCGTTCTTACATCACGCTTCTAAGTCTCAAATTCGCCTAAAAATGTTATACCTTTAAATAACACAGAATGCTGTTACACTCTTTGAAGGGAGTAAATGTGGACGCAAACAGAAACCGGATGAAAAGGACGGAATCATTCGAAAAGCGGTTATCGGAGCGTACTCAGGTCAGATCACATAATATTGAAACGCTGGACTAATAAAAAACAGAAACAAAGATACAAAAGACGTATACAAAAAAAAAAAAACAGATAACAAATACAGAAGACGTATGAACTACACAGATACGCAAACTGTCTTATCTCAACCCCACGCTTACATGTATTTTGCAACTCATCATACAAGGAAAATCGAAGAAAACCGAAGATGGCGATTATTGCTGGGAAACGTGAGACGACAGTACGGAAAAATATCAGAGCTCTTTCACACACTAGTTTTTAGCCGGCCGGCGACAAACGGTCGGTACATACAGCACAAAAAATGATGATAGTATCGGGTTCACCGAGAACGGGTCAAAATTTTCCAGTTGCGATCTACTCCAGCTGAAGTATCGATCACAGAACTATTGCCATGTGCAGCGTCTCCGTAATCTAAAGAACTCTTGCGGAATTTGTTGCGTTTTATACGTAGGCTACTATTTGCGGTGTTAAGGAAAGAAGAGAAAACTTTTTAAAATTATTTCTCATTAATTACATTTAAACATAATAACGTTAATATTTTAATAATAAAAATACTAATAATAATACGATTTTTTATTATTTTACGTTTTGTAAAATTATTTACAAAAGTACATTACTTTCATCAGCAAAAGGCTAAATTTGGAATAAACAGATTTTATGTGAAAAGCATGGTAAACACGACGAGTATTCCTAAACAAGCGTTTGAACGTAGGCCAGTGGGGACGAGATTGTGGAAGACCCTGGGAAAAATGGCCAAAAACTCTGAGCAGAAGAAGAAGAAGAAGAAGAAGAAGAAGAAGAAGAGGAAGAGGAAGAGGAAGAGGAAGAGGAAGAGGAAGAGGAAGAGGAAGAGGAAGAAGAAGAAGAAGAAGAAGAAGAAGAAGAAGAAGAAGAAGAAGAAGAAGAAGATTATTTAGTGAATACGGCACTATGAAAGGAAGGTTTGATTTGTCTACACTGTTTTGAGTTTTATGCCAGATCCGGCTATTTACGTTTGTACTAGTGCAAGTTAAATGTTTCGTATTATTGTACACGACATGTACGTATTTATAATATAATTATAGCTAGCCGATGTTTTTCGTGCAATTGCCTTTTGTTATGCAAGATACTCAATAGAAGGAATGGTAGGCTATAAGATTATGCAATAATTTACACAGCCAGAAATAGAAAACAAAGTAAATGGATTAACGTACACTTGTATTTTTATCTTATTTCTTCATTAAAAAAAATAAATACCGTTTATTTAAACATGATCTGAATTGTACAGTTTACATTAAACAGGTCTCTAGTTTTCGTAAATACACTCAAAAGGCATATTACAAAAATTAACAAATTGTTAAATTGTATTTCTGAAGTTTCTTGCAGTCAAACGATCACAAAAATTATTACTTTCTTAAGCAAGCACTATCACTTTACAACTTCTGTACGAACAGGTGTAATAATTGTTATAGTTATTACATATATTTAAACTGAACAAACAGGAGCAATAGGGGGCATTGGTCACAAAACAGGATTTTGTGCATAAATGGGATATGAGCTTGTTGTGAAACGATATTATTTCTTATTACTGGATAATCAAACTGTGTAGGTACTGAGAAGATTCAAAACTTCTAACGTGCCAGTCCCTTCCACTAACTTGGGTGTGGACAAAAATAGCTAATAAATTCAGTCTTTTCCTGGAGCTTAGAATGTACATTCAATAATATCAATCTCGACAAAAGCTGACTTTAATGCCATCGTTAACTAACAATTAAATTAGCAAAAGTACAATAAAGTATTAAGCTGTACAAAACAATAAATAAATGCACCTAAACAACCCGCTCACGTTGTTTGGAAGGACGAGTTCACTAACTTGCCTTGTGCATAGTAACATGACAATGTACGTGTATATTCGTAGCAAGATGGGTACAATTACTCCGTGAGCTGCAGATTCGCTTATTATTTTGAACAAAGTATATTTATTATTAGATAGTCGATAATTTTTCAGTTAAGGGATTACTGTACTATTCCTTTAGTAATACCTATAACTATTATAGATCACATAATGATACAATAAACACTAAACATTCAGATTTGAAAGACATGTTTGAAATGGTATCCAAGTCACTTATTGACAAAATCTGTATAATATTTACCTTATTTCTTCCGTCGTGTGACTTCGTTTTGCGTTTTGATTTCATTTTATGCGTTTCGAGACATATGTCTCGTCATCAGAAATAAATAAAATAAAAATTCACTCTTGCGAGGTCTTTAATATGTATTTTAAACATATTAAAATACAAATATTCGAAAACGATTACACACATGCGCACTCAAGTAAAGCGGGTATGTGTGTAATCGTTTTCGAATATTTGTATTTTAATATGTAACGACCTCGCAGAGTGAATTTTTATTTTATTTATTTCTGATGACGAGACATATGTCTCGAAACGCGTAAAATCAAATCAAAACGCAAAACGAAGTCACACGACGGAAGAAATAAGGTAAATATTATACAGATTCAGATTTGGGTTAAAATCCTGACGCTCTGCTGGATTTTCACAATTTTTCAAACGTTTGATCTCTTTCTGGGCCCCGGGGTCTCAACATTTTTTGATATTTTCCAAAACTTAACAATATATTCAGATTTTAGTTGAAATTCTATTTTATTGATAGCCCACATGAATTTTTGTGGTTTTACCAAAAAGTTTTACCCACTTTTTGGGCCCTGACGTCTACAAATTTCGATATTTTCAAAAAAATAACATTATATTCAGATTGTGGTTAAAATTCCGTTATCTGATACCCCACACAGGCTTTTGTGATTTTTTCACAATTTCACCCCTCACATTTTTGCTTCCAAAAAAATTCCCCTATTTCTTAGGGGATCAATCTCAATAACAATGGCGTTTTGTATGGGCGAAAGTATGAGAAGCATGCCAAGTTTTACGAAAATCGGTTGATGCGTTCAAAAGTTATCGTGAGACATACCCCACATAGACAGACAGACAGACAAATATTAAACGGTCGAGTTAAAACTGAGGACTCGCTTCGCTCGTTCAATTAACACTTCAAAACTAACATACTGTCGGCAGCTTCCTGTACGCTCCGTTAAATATCACTACTCCATGTATAAATTATTTTTGTAATTATGAATTGCTGCATCCCAATTTGCACATCATGCTAAGTGATGGGAAGCAGGTCTACTTTCATTCAATAATATTTGTTAGTTCAGTTCAGACAATAAAATACGAAGCAAATATGGCTATTTATTTTGACAGCTTGTTCGAATTGATACCAAAAGCCGGTAAATAGGCTATAAGATTACAGTTTCGTGTATCGTTCAGTGTCACGACAGTCGTTTCCTCACGTATGAAAGGGTCGACTATTTGAGTTTAATAGTGGTGAAACATTGTTAATTTTTGCGACTGATGTACAACTGAGGACATACGAGTTTCTTATACTTGAGTTGTTTTGACTAAAACTTGAGTCAGAACAAACCTTACACTTTTACGTTTCACCGGTCTACAAAATTTTGCTGTAAGTTATTCGTTATTTTGAAACTACTGCGTAAATGACAGAAATGGCACCCACTGCATGGCGAAGTATCAAATTAGCGAAGGAGAAACTTCATGAATGTATATACCCTATTAACGTAATTAAATTAAACAAACACTAAATAACGTAACTAAATATTAAACAATCACTACCTGACGTAATAAAGACAAACTACTGAATAGTACACAGGGTCAACAGTTTACATATACATACGAGACAAAATAAAATTTGCCTTCGATTACTACTAAATTTATTTTTAACAACATTAAAAAATTAAAAATAGTTTACACTGTCATGCGATTCATATAGCCCACTGTGATTTGCATCATCTTCAATTGCTTCACCTTGTGTTATATACCAATGTGTTTATACCAGTTTTACTGAATGTCTTGAGACCACGAGGAAAGAGTTGAAGATGAATCGAAAGTTTTGAAATGCGTCCTTCCACATATTAAAAGTGACAAAGGGGAGACAAAGACGAGAGTAACAGGAAAAACGAGATTGAGAGGGGGAGGGGGTTAACTTTACCATACTAGCATTTTGTACAAACAAAAATTAACAATGAGCGTCTTCACTGATTAGTAATTTTCAACCTGTTTGATAACAGGTCACTAAAAGAATAAATAATTATTTCCTGAAATCTAAGAAACCAAGAACCAACTTACAACGTTATCGTAAAATATCTAATTCGATTCACCGAAACACATAAGCACGTACAGTTCAGAAAGACAAATTAACGATAAATTACAGAAAGGAAACATTAAGACTGGTAGCTAAAACACAGGCTGGGTATCGTTATAAACTAAGTTACTATTTGTCTGAGTAAGTACCCAACACACTCGACATATCCATAAAGCCTCGAACAAGAATACTACGATTTTTCATTTCACAGCTAAGTGCAGAGTAAAAATAACGCATTTTCTAATATTAAGTAAGCAATAAACATAAACTATTAAATAAAGTTTTAATGAAATGTGCATACGGCAGACAAGGGTTGCAAGAAACTCCGAGTAAAAGATTAAAGTAAAGCTGGCAACTAAAGTGTCTGTACACTATATACACGTAATCCATCTTAGCGCTGCCTGTGTAATACGAGAGGAAAAGACTTCTTTCATTTCAGTAGAAAGATTAAATGCCGACAAACAAAGAAGTTTCAACAACCATAACAAATTTAACAGCGCTCTTATTAATAACTTAATGATTAATTTTTGCAACGTGAACGCTTGTAAAGAAACAAAATTTAATATCATGTTTAACGATAATCCGCTGAAATAAATATACAATTTTTACTGCATTATGTCAAAAGCATAAGAAAACATATTACCAATACGAACTGCGTGCAGCGAAAATAACGTTATACTATATCATCATTTACAACTACTATCATCTTTATATTAATAATCAGTTTCTATATTCTCGTTATCCTGACTACTCTCGTCAGCGTCGTTGTCGTGGACATCATTGTCACAGTCAAGCTTGTGGTTTCATGACTTACCGTGGCCAATCATCATGACTTACAATGTTTATTACATTGCTTTGGCGGGAGAAAACGAGAAGGAGCTGAAGAATTAATGAAGACAAAACTAAAGTGATGGTAGGATTATACACGCAAATTGAGTTTTTATTAAGAAAAAAATCTGTTTACGCGAAACATGAAATGAAATGTCTCAGGATACATTTTTTGAAGTTCTACGTATCTATGGAGTGTGGTCGTTTATAGCACCGAGGCACTAACATTGGGAAAATTATCTAAGCGAAGAATTAATGGTTTCGATATGTGGTTCTACAGAAGTTTATTGAAGATCATCTGAACAGACAGAGAGAGGAATGAGGAGGTCTTGGAGAGAGCTGAAGAGAGAAGAACTTCAAGAAAGACAGTCAGGAGAAGAAACAGGTTGCTGGAACATATTCTGAGGCACCTAAGCATAGTCATACACTAACGAGGCGGTGGATGGAGAACAGTGTACAGGACAACAACGTTAGGATCACATGAGTCAGATAATAACTAACGTAGACTGCAGGAGTTATGTTGAATTGTACAGACATAACTTAACCGTCGCTGATCTTTCTTCCTTTGTCACTTCTCACTACTCAAGAGGTAACGCAGAAAGAGTAACATAATACAATACTGCGGACTTAGCACGTTTTTTAAAAACACGGATGAACTTACATATAACGAATACAGTGAAAAACAAATTCCGAGAGGCTAATCCTCAGAAAATATCGGTTGGAAATCCGGGATTCAAATGTTTCACACGTTACTTGATTGAGGATACCTGCCGACTGATCTGTCCCTTTAATTCTCTTTGTGCGCGTACATTCTTGTTGTTTCTATTAAAAAAAAGAGTTATGTATGTGGCAGCAGAAAAAGTAACGGAAAGGTAAATTATAAGAACTACACGTTCAATTAAATATGTCATCAGGAATAAACAGTTTCGTTAGGACATATCCAAAAACGGCTGAACACGAATCCAAAACCAAGCGTAGAAATGGTAACCGAAAGACGGAAAGAGACTTGACAGGCCAAGTAAAAGTTGGAGAAAAGGCACAGCCAAGGTCAAGAGGTAGCGGGACGTTGCGCCTGAGAAAGATGAAATTTGCAAATCAGGAAACGTCGGTGAATGTTATAAACCAATCTACGGTGATGATTGAAAGCTTAGAAAATAACAATATACAATTTAGGTTACTAACTGGTATAACTCGTATGTATTCTATGGGGCCACAGTAGACCTACTATAAAATATGTATGTTGCAAGACATAGCATTGTGAGCCGGCACAACACAGACGTAGACTACTGCGTCCACACTCGAGTCGGTACTATTATTAGAATGCAGAAATATTTATGTCCATTATGACCTGAGTCACAGGTGTACTGTGTGCTATAAATAAAAACGCGCGCGCGTGTACGTAATTAGCAGTTACTTCGGTTACCGATACGTGCCGTATTTGGCACGAGGACGAATTATTTTCATATACTTCAGCGTACGCAAACGGCGTACGAGAAAAAATTTCTTAAATTTCACTGTCTTCATTTATTTTGTTGTTTTCTGAGAAGAAACGAGTAACAGGAAACTATTCAATTAGCCAACCGCAGGAAACTTTGAAACTCAATATACTTGATAGTCTTACAAATTTATTTTATTGGAGAGTGAAGTAAAACAATTTTTGGACGAAGTAAAATGTTTATTTGAAAAAATGAAATCGTAGTTTTTTCTTTGATTTTATGTAACATGCTTTTTGCCTCAAGCTTTATCTGGTCACACCTGTTCATTATATGATACGTGACTCTCCTTGTCTTTATCACTCTTCGTCATCAGATGCCAAAGTCATCCACCAAGAGCCAGCATACTTTGTTAAGTCGTCTCCGAATTCCCTTTGTGGTCATCTCCTTCCTCTTTTAAGTCCCCAAGCGATTATGAGATCGTTACGGATTTTACTCTGCTGTCTGATGTAACCTTCATTCATCACTCCTCTTCCTTATCAATCCTTTTTTCCTGTCTTATCAGTCTTACGTAACACACACACACACACACACACACACACACACACACACACACACACACACACACACACACACACACACACACACACACACACACACACACACACACACACACACACACACACACACACACACACACACACACACACACACACACACCTATATATATATATATATACATAATCTGTTTTTCTACTATTTTCAGTGTCTAAAACTTCTCCCAGAACGCCTCTGAACCTACACCCATAAGTAAATTAAAAACATTACTCTTGAGATAGTGGATATTTTTTATTTTTAATATAATCTGCTACGTTTTCTTACTTTTTTTATTTTCGGTCTTTGAAATTTACGTACGCCATTTATTATGCACTTCGAATTGTATGTGTATTTATATAATTTTAACGAGTTTTTTTTCTTATCCTCTTCCGTTTGTAGGGTCTATCGACGTTCCTCAGGATGTTAGGTTTATTATAGTTTGTAGCAAGACACATTTGCCTAAATTTTTTGCCAAATTCTTGAAGCAATTCTCGTAAGCTCTCTTTTGTCATGCTTATTAGGGCAGAGTATGTTATGTTGTTTAGCTACTCTCCACACACTATAACACCTCAACGTTCCCAATATAACTGTTTGGAAAAAAAAAACAGTGCTTCTTGAAAGATTTTAATGCAATCGGGTCTCCCTATCTGATACATCGTGTATTTATTGTTCCGTTCCTTCACGAAAGTTACTGGTTGGAAATATAAGTTAAACATGTTTATGTCATCTATAAGAGAAAAGCAGCAATACACCCCAAAAGCCTGACAAACTGAAAACTATTTACGCCTTAACGTCAAAACACAATGTCTATTTATCAGAGTTGGGAGCTGTAGATTATACTTTCGTTAATAAGAGGAAGACAGACAGATACAGACCAGGGGGAGAGAGATACACAGACAGACAGAAGTTGGCAGAGAGAGACCTACAGCATAAAAGAGACACTACGAGTGAGCGAGAGAGACTGTGTGGACGCGGGGGTGAAAATTGCCTGTCAACTTTAAAATTTAATTAACTGTTTCTGTCGGTGAGATTGAATTTGTTGCCCCAACTGTGTAATGCGCAGTCCGTTCGGCGACAAACAGCTTAAAAATAAATTGAATTATACATTTTTTGTTGTTGTAGCTGTAGAATTTGTAGTCGGCGCAATGCAACTGAATCTATTTTACTGCCTCCTCTTAGTATACCCAAAGTGGTTTCGTAGTTTTCATTAATTAGTAATAACAAATTCCTTTTAAAATTGAGCTCACATGTTAAAGCATTCTAGACGATTTAATCAAAATCAAAGCACAAACACTTACACTTCATTATCAAAGTATATCACTATCACTTCACTTGTACACTATCGTAGCTTTACGATTTTTTAAAATTCCGTGTTTTACACTATTTTGAGGTAAAACATATGACAGTATTTCATTCTGACTGCAGTGTAACACAGTTCGCACATGCTACGATATGCTCTCCTTGGAATCCAACGATTACACAGCACTACACTTGGTCACTCACTAATTACTGAGAGCAGCACATTTAGTCATAACGAGACGGATGTGTTTATTGAATAAATATGTTTAATTTTTATCATACATTTTCACCGCCTACCCCTTCTACGACCTTTTTAATTTCAACTTCCCTTCAGTACTATCTGAAACCGCATCCGAGTTGCTATAACTACGAGTTATTTCTCTGTACTTACTGCGGAAACCCATAGTATTGAACTTCTCCCTAAAATCACAGTTCGTGTCATTCAGCTACCACATGGAACTTATTTTCAATAGGCAAAGACGAATAGGACTCTCAGAAAACGCCAAACAGAGACAAACAGCCCAACAACCATTGTCAATTCATTCTTCCAGCCACGACTAACGGAACTGCTAAATCTTTTCTGAGATTTTCCAGTTATACAGACAGTTGGTGGTAAAATAAATAAATATTTACGAGCGCTTGATACACTTTCTGAAAATATAATTCGAAAATTAATCTGAAAGTACAAGGAGTCTACAATTTAGAATATTATGAAAACTGAAAAAAGTTATTAAAACTTAGGCCTAACACCATATGTGTTGATGTGATGCGCTTAAAATAGGAGCCCGCCTGCGTGCAGGTGCATTGGTTAACGCTATTGACGAGAATATATAAACGCAATTGACTGAAATGATCGTATCCCGAGTGTTGCAAAGTAAAAATATCAATGACTTACTGATGTCAATTTCATAACTTGTGATCGGTTACAACTATAAATCTAAATTGTCAGAACCTATAATGTTTGCAGAACCTATACGCTATCTCCTTACGGTGTTACGTAAACCCCGGTGTAGTAACATTTAGCCTTTGTAATTACTACGGCAACAACGATGCTGACATTTACTTCGTGCCTCAACGGGCGACGCTCTTTACGCGTTGGAAAGGTAAATTCCTGAACTAAGACGTGGTGATTATGTAAATATGAAAAACCGAGAAATTAACGATTAAACGTTATAAGCACAGACTCAGCAGTTACAGCTGTGTTAACTGAAGACATCGCGTGATCCTGTACTGTACTCGTAATCTATCTACATAGGGCTCTTTGCGCGCGCGTCTTTATTTCACTAATTAGGAAAACACTTCCTGAAAGTTGCGCGTCCTGAAAGTTGAATCAAAAGGGTTTAAACACTCTTTAAATTAGTTATTTCCAAATCATCAATTGTTAATTATTTAAATACACGAATCTTTATTTTGCGCCAATGCCCTTGTATTTAAGAACTAAGCCTCGGAACCACTTTTCCATTCCCGAGACACGGAAATTTCCCGCAAGTTCTTTAAACCACGCCATGTCATTCTTAACTTTCATCACATCGTCGTCGTCAAATTTTGTACGGCCATGTGTTTGTTTCTTCAGATGACATTCAGGTACGGAAACAAGTAAAAGTCACTGGTCACAAGATTGAGGCTATGCGGTAGGTAGATGATCAATCACACTACATATTTCCACTGAAGAGCAACGCAGAGGCGACATGTACATACTGGGACCAGCACTGAGTGGGGGAGCGTGCATATGCTACTCCACTTTTATAGAGTAATTTTTCCCCTCAGTTTTATTAATCATAGTCTTGGACAATTTAAGAATCATTTCTTACGATTCTTCTATATCATGAATGTACGAATAATTTCTTAAATTTTGGGGAGAGGTCGTCCGCAAAGAATTAGGTACTGACGCTGAACGCCACCTGTTATGTTTACCGATAGGTCAGCAGTGAATTCACTGTATTTTTCTGACATTTTTTAATTCATACGCTTGCGGAAATTCATTCCTGAATCTAATCATTGCTGCGCCTGAAAATGTAACTCTCACTTGTATTTTGTATAGGTCTATATAACTTTTTTACGTATATAGGTAGTAACTTCACAAATACTCAACGATACGATATACTGATAACACACGTAAGATAATTTGTCAGTAGACCCTACAACTTCTTCTGACGAAATGTCAGTTCGTTTAAATTAGTATTTAAACTACATAGAAAATGTGATTACCATTAAAACAGTTACAGTGTGTATACATTGTTCTTAATAGTATAGCCCTACCGCTTAATATGCGGTTTTCACGAAGCCCTTGATCAGCGTCTTAACAGGGCTTTACTGTATTGCTTTACTGTAAATAAACAGCTAACGTTAATAAAACATTTTTACAAAACACATTAATTTACAATGTATTAATACAAATTTTTATTATTTTATACCCGGTTTTGTACATATTGTGGATTATACGCGGAATTCGGTTCCGCGACGATCGCGCCACCCAATTCCGCGGTTAGCGGGAGTTCACTGTATTTCCTTGGCACTCTCCTTCTGTGTTTAGGAAACGTATCGCAGAATGAACTTCACAACTGGCGGAATTCTGAAACGGCGACGCCATGTTCAAACCGACTAACACGACTGAATGAATCTCTTTCTTACTGAATACGAACAATCGGCATCGATTAATCGGCGTGTTACCGCAAAAAATTGCCTAAATGCAATGTATCTTTACACTGGACACGCTTCGTACTTTCAAGGACGAACCATACACGCTATACACGATTCGTATAGCGATTTCAAGGACTTGATGTGACCCCCCCCCCCCAGAGCGACAGACTTACTTTGAGAATAACGGACCTGCTGTTCAACCGGTTTTCGTCCTTTCTTGGGTTTTCCAATACTCAGTTTAAGACAAGCTTTTTATGCGTAGGCTATATTCTCTGAATCAATAAAATATTATAAGTGAAATCTACTATCCGAAGCTATAAACATAAAACATACTTTTCCTGATGCAGTAAACATTAAACTTATGAAGTCAATAAAAAAAATAAAAAAACCCGACAATCATAAACATTTACTGCCTATGTAAAAAAACAAAAACGATAAACTAATCAAATACAAATATATACTAAACACAATATTACATTCAACTTAAATTAACAAATTCAAAATAATGAATTGCGCGCGCGCGCACACACACACACATCGTAGGCTACAGCAACAGCAGCAGACTGGAAAAACTCAGAAAGTTAAAAGTAAACGATTTAGTCACACTGATGAAGGGGGTACATCAAATTCTGAAAAAACTATATGAAAACAACGCAAGTTCTTGAAAACAGCTTCGTTTATTAATTAATGTATATTTATATCAATAATAATTAATAAAGTCTGGTAAGAACGTAAGAAACCCGCCGTGTGCGACAGTAAGCCTTAATCCGTAAAGTCAGACACATACAAGAATCGCATACAAAACACGTGGACGTTTACATACTTAAATAAAGGGTAAAGTTTCCACTCAGTTTACACATACAAATATACGCATGCGCACACCTGACTTTGTTTAAGTTTTACACTAAGAATTTTAAACAATTGGCCGATCGATTTAATTTTAATTTTAACTGTAGTTGCAAATGATGTCCTTATTTATGCTCTTCGAACATGCTCTTTTTGTAGGACAACTTACAGTGAAACTATTCACTTCACAAATTTTTAATAAATATCACCGTGGAGCACGTGGTGATACAATAACTGTTGACACATTAAATACGTACTAGCGTTAACTCCAGAAACGGAATGAAAGAGTGTGTCAAATAGAAAACGTTTATCGGGTATTACAGATCATCCGTATGCCTCTAACGTCACATGGACAGTACGCTGATCGTAAAGCACGCAGAGTAACATTTTCAGACATCGAAAGAATACGGCCGAGAACAGTTTGCGCAAAGAATTCTCTGCTCTTGACAAGAAAGGAAGGTGAAAGGTAACGCAGACTAAAGGTTCCAGAGTTTAATAATACCAAAATAAATTATCCACCGAGTCAAAAAATAACGAGCTCCATTAGGCTTCCGTTCATAATTTCAGTGTCATTCCATTACCCCAGTTTACATATGTTCCTAGTTCCCAGGACATTAAGTGTATAAGGCTGTACACTTTTTATCAGATGAAGGGAGTATGATGAAAGTCAGAAGAGGTATAACAAGAATAGACGGAGAGGGGAGGAGGGAGCATGTGTTGATTTTCTCTTGGGAAGAGTTAAACAAAAGGGCGAAGTGTTGACAGGGCTGTGATGTTTTAACACAGTCAGTCGCGCTTAGCCTCGTTCCCGTCCTGTTCTTTAAAAAATATCATTCAGTTAAATCCCAACGTTCTTTCATTTGCCAACAGTGTGAATGATGCAGGCTGGCAACTTTTTGTCCGGCCGAAACAACGCCTTCTCATTCGCTCTACATTGCGAGTCAGCACAAAAAGGGTAATGGAAAAGAGAAAAGGAGAAAATATTTGTGTTGCTTGTTAAAAGAAACTGCCTCTTTCACCCTTCGTTTTGGCCAGGCATAAGCAAAGTTGTGTTGCCAATTAGAACTAAAACTGATTGTCTCTGTCTTGTTTCTCTTATAAGTTTCCAGGAAACAATTACACCAAACAAATCTTTTCCCAATTCTGACCGGTTTTTATTTAAAAGAAACGCTTGAGACTGGTAAAAAAAAGTAAATGCTTTTACAGATATACTGCGGAGAAAAGATTTCAGTACGAATTTTATCTTTTTGAAGTTTAGGAGTAAAAAACCGGCAACAAAAACAGCGCAACTTACTAAGTTTGGTATTTACAATACTGATAAATGACACGTCAACTGCAATCTTCGCCATTAGCATACCCAAAACATGCACATTTACTTATCCAACTCAGTCGACTACCACACAACTTGTAATTGAAAAAATAGTAACGATACTCTTAAATAACATAAATAAGCAAATGAAACACAAGCAAACCATAAAAAGTTAAAAAACGTGTGATTTCAACGTTACAGTTGTAGCGTGACAGATGTATGCATAATATTGAATGGCAATTGATCATTAGAATAATGAAGTTATAATATTTAAATTTGGAAGAAAGCATTAAGTTTAATATAAATAGATTAATTCATAGCAACTGTGGAAAGAAATCATTATTATAAAGAAAATACAAGTTCAAATAAAAGGAGTTACTAGTGATGAGTCATCCAAGACCAATCTCATAACCAAAGGTTTTCAAGGTATAACCCAGGAAGGTAAAAAAGTAAATAACCAAGCAGTACAGAATATGACCAAACCCACAACGAGGGAGAATAAATAGAATAGAAACCCTAAAATAAGCCAAGATCAACCAATACAGGTTGTGTATTTCTAAAATAAAGAAGAAGATGGAGAAGATCCCAAGAAACCTAATGGCATCAAGAAGAAGATGGAGAAGATACCAATCCCAGAAGGCAGGAGAAAAGAAGACTGATGAAAGAAGAAGAAGGCAGCATCCTGAAGAAGATGTCATGCTCTTATAAAAGACACCCAAATCCCTATATCCCCAAAATAAATATTTAAAAACAAAAGTATAACGAAATAAAAACCACATGTATACAAATTTAAGAGAGAGAAGTGTATAAAGTAAAAGTTGCCTGTGAACTAAGATGAAACAATAATATAGTACCCATGGAACAAATCTCCATTGAAAAAACGCTAACCAATTTATTATGTTGATAAGACTATACGACCATTTAGCATTAACATAATATATAAGTGAAAGTGAACCAGTGATAGTTTTGGGTATTATAAAAAATGAACCTTGTGTTTCATTCTTGGCAATCACAAACATTGGATGCAATGAAATATGCATTTTTCAATGACTTAAAATGTGTACTGTGACAATATGTTGTTCATAAGTCATGAATCTGTTTAAAATAACATTTTGTTTTACATGAAAAAAGAAAAACAGATTTCATTATACTTTTTGAACAATTCATACTATTTATTTATTAATGACAGGGTACAATTCCCCAAAGACAATGTATAAAAGACGGTATAAAAACTGTAGAATCCTACTTATAATAATAGTTAGAAATAAGAATATAAATATAAGGTTTTTATGTATATAGTATAAGAATGTTTAAAAATGTTTTAGATATAAGGCCATTTGTTTGGGTCTGATACAACTAACATCAGAACTATAAAAATAGTTACCACTTGTAAATAGTAGAGAGTAATTAAGATGTTAGTTAGTAAAAAACCTTTTTTATAAACCATGTTTCCATGTTGGAAATGGGGATTTTGTTGCAAAATGTCTGACTTGAAGACAACCATTTATTTAAAAAAATATTCTTTATTTTGTTTAACTATTATTTGTATTGTAACCAATACTAATTGTTTTTGTGTAATTTGAAAACATGTTTAATTTATAATACTATATGTAAAAGTCAGAGGGGGTATCACACATCATATATTGTTTGTAAAATATTTTGTAAGAAAAATTGTTAAAAAATCATAGGCCAAAAGAATGGAAACCAAACTTCATCAAAACAGAGAAATTGCTCAATTAAATGCAAATAAACAAAAGGGGTTTAGACAAAATAAACTTGAGATCAAGCCATATAATTGCACATACCATTTAGAGAGATTTTAATAAATATATTCAGAATTATAAATAAAAATAAAAATGACTAAACTCAGAAATTTGGACATGGGAGTCATATATTCCTGAATAATGTTTCAGAATACAACTAATTCAATTAATTACCAGAAAATAAGGGAATATGAACCCTTTAATACAATATAGGATTATTAATATTAAATATATCTGATAAAATGGCTGAATTTATATAATGACAGGAAGTAAATTTTGATGTTTTGACTTTTCAGAGTATACCAAACTGAAAGTAAAATTACTATTTTTTGGTCAGAAAACACTATAAAACGGCATTATTTAATCTGAAAATAAGCTGAATGAACTGAAAGATTAATTTAAATCACATCTAGTGAATAAAATTGACAAATAACCAAAGTTTAGGCATTCATATAGTGAAATAGTAAAGTGTACACAGGATGTGATAATATATTTGAACAATGTTAAGGATAATATTATATGGGCTAAGAGTTTAATTGAAACTAGAGGAAACAGTTAGTTAATTACTGGTATTTGAACGGTTAACATGACATACGTTTGATAACGTGGATAACCTAACCTATAATAGTCATACAAAGCGAGTGTATAGTGCGTTATTGTGAAATCGCGAGTGACTTGTAAAATACTTCTAAAACTATCATATTATAACAGAAACAATCAAGTAACACTCCATAACACAGAACAATATAAATCTACTCCGAAAAACACCACAAAACACTAGAAAACTGTATAATACATTAACCCAAATTAGTGACGGAATCGGAGAAAGCGTTTGAACTAATAATTATACGGATACACTAAATACAACTCAGAAACAGTACACCAATCACTACACAACATTTAACAAGAGATTTGCAGACAAAAGAACAGCAATATTGCCAGAAAATACATTATTTGGAACACTGCAGGAACGAGCAACATTTTGATCAACTTGACGGCGGCCATTTGCTTTGACGATCCCAGTGCTTTCTTCTTAGTTCAACTCAGCTGTTTGGTGAAAACAATTATTATATTTACAATTTATTATTCAATGTCTGTGTTTATTAATAACTATTAATTTGATTGTAACGTTATACTTTTTAAATATTAGCCCGATTTCTCTGACTTTGGTAATAACTGGCTGTTTAAAGAACCCTATATAATTTTTATATCATATACTTGTAACTTTTTTCGATATCCTGAGAATCGATACTAATCGATAAGAGTCAATATTGCTATTACTTAATAAAACATTAATACTTTTCAATACTTAATAGTTCTTTATTTCTTCAATAATACTAATTACCAATAAGATAATTCTAATTGATAATCTACAAGGACTTTACCACCCGTAAGTGAAGATAACCTAAAAAATAAAAAGGTAAACAAGTATCGATTGGTTTGAAGACAGTCTTATGAGTGGTGATAGCTTATTTAAAATATACTAAAACTTTAATAAAAATTTTCAGAAGAGCATTACACTGTTTAAAACTTCACAGCCCTATATTAATTAATTGATCCTAATTAATTAATTAAGAAAATTAAAAAAATTTTTAATAATTATTTTTTTTTAAAACATAATTTTTTTTTTAAATTTCCTTCAAAACAATAAATTTTGTTTTGAAACTTTCGGCGAAGTTGAACATATATATTCCTTCATCAACTTTACGCTACTCGACCGGTCTTGCTACCATTGGGACTCGACCAGCTGGGAAACTTAAGGAAGTGTTTCAGGCCAGTAAGACGTCGAGAGACACACCAATTACACACCAATTAAACAGATTACATTGGACTTGATTACATCGGAGTCTCACATACTCCATAATAGTTTTATATCATCAACACACATCAATATTTATTAATTAATTTATTACAAATTGGCGCACAACTTTAGGGGCTTTAATTAGCGATTGTAAGGCCAATAAATTCTGCCCAATCACTAGTTGGAGCTAGGCAACAGCTACAAAGTCAGAGAAAGATTATAAAAAGGGAAGAACAACAAACAAAAATGGCGGAACTAACAAAAGAAGAGTTTCAGGAAACCATGATAAGAATGATGAAGGAAATGAGTGAAGAAATAAATAAAAACCTCAAATCCTGGGCTGAAGAAATGAGAGAGGATAGATTAAAAAGAGAAGAAGAGGAGAGCAACCAATCCTTGAAAAAAGAATTGGGTGACCAACTGGACAGTATCAATAAGAAGCCGGAAGAGGACATCAAGGAAAAGAGAGAGGACGGATTAAAAAGCAAAGAATTAAGAAAGGAGAAGACCGAAGAAATAAAAAATGAAAGCAAACCAGAAACAGAAGAAAGACCAAACGAGAAAAGGGTACAACTAATCGCGGTATCAATGAATGGATACATGAGACGATGGAAAAAAGAAATAAGAAGGGAGCGTAAACAGATTAAGAAAGAGGAGTCAAAACCAAGAAGACAACAAAGAAGGGAAGAGCTACAGGAAAAAATAAAACGAAAGACAGAAGCACTAAAGGAGTTCACGAGAAAGTGGAGAGAAGTAAGAATAAGTACTCTAAAACAGATGATAGAGAATAACAATAAAAGGGTGGAAATTATCATCAAGAATAATAAACTGTGGGTGGAAGAATTAATAAGAGATAACAAAAGAGAGTTAGAAGAAATACCAAATGATAAGACGCAGGAACTAGTAATGGTAGTACCTGAAATTGAAACTAACCGAAACCAGGAAGATATTAAACCAAGGAAAAGGAGAATGTACCCAAGAAATGTAATAAAAACGAAGGAAGAGTTGGAGATGATGAACCATGGATTAATTGATGACAATAATATCTCAATTACCAATGACAAAGACATCATGAATTCCAGGAATTACAGAAGGAGAATCGAAGTAATTTCAGAAATAATTTACCACAAGACCGTAGTGTACCAATGGGAAAGGACCAGAGGTAAACAGAATACGACATGTGGACAAGATCAATATCAGCGCAGAACTGGACAGTGGATTTCAGAAAGATGGAAATGTGATATCGTACCAGACTGTAATGACGGCACAGGTGAATCACCAGAATGTATTCCATTAGCATGCCATCTAGGACAGTTCCAGGGTACGGTTAGACTAAAATATATTCCTTCAGAGTGGACATATGATGGTAAACCAGCTTATGGTGTTTCAGATAACCAAATAATAAGTGATAACTCAGATGAAGATCCTCACAGATATTTGTCAAGTAACACAAAACATGGACCAGAGAAGTATTGGTGTATACAAAATGATGATAGAGGGAACCAGCCCAGTAATTACGACGGCCCTAACAACCCGCTGCAT
This sequence comes from Magicicada septendecula, assembly GCA_034769895.1. NCBI lineage: Eukaryota > Metazoa > Arthropoda > Insecta > Hemiptera > Cicadidae > Magicicada > Magicicada septendecula. The sequence goes on along the minus strand of CM068371.1, from coordinate 260,403,999 downwards.
AATAACCAGTTTATCGGTAATTTTAACGGCGTTAGGGATAACAACCCCTATCCATACAATAGAAACAATTTATACCAACATAATAATGTCCCATACAGTCAGAGAAATCCATATCCCAACAATAATGATAACAGACCTTACCAACCTAACCGAAATTACTATAATGATAAATTTAGTAATAACAATAATAACAGTAATAATAACCGAGTGTCGCGCCCTAGGGTAAATTTTATAAGAGCAACTGAGATGATGGACCCTGGTTGACACAGATACCAAACGACATCAAGAAAAGGGACAGAGATCATGATAACCGACTACGGCGAAAAACAACGTTCAAGGAGACGAAATAAATATCATTGAAAGGAAATGATACGAAGAATAAACATAGAAACAAAACTGGGTTTTATGAGTGAAGACTATGTAAGAAAATGAACATGACCAATAAAAATATGAGCAATGCAGTGACATACAGAAAATCGTCCATCTTCCTGGGTATATAAAAGAAAATTTATGAGAAAAGAAAAAGTGAAGATCAACTTATTAAAATATAAATAATATGGGCCAGTGTAGAGTACAATCAAGCTTCTATGAAGAAATATTATGAAGAATGAGTTGTGAGTTTTAGAATTTTGAATTTTTATTTTAAAAATTCGAAAATAATGTAAGTACATCTTACAACCTAATATTTTGAGAAGAACTTTATGGAGAATTAAAAGAAGAAGAATTTTTTAATTTAATAATTTAAAAAATCCTAAAATAATGTAAGTACATCTTACAACCTAATATTTTGAGAAGAACATTTTGGAGAATTAAAAGAAGAAGAATTTTTTAATTTTATTTAAAAACATTTTAAAATAATGTAAGTACATCTTACAACCTAATATTTTGAGAAGAACATTCTGGAGAATTATAAGAAGAAGAATTTTTTAATTTAATAATTATTTTAAAAAATTCGAAAATAATGTAAGTACATCTTACAACCTAATATTTTGAGAAGAACATTTTGGAGAATTATAAGTAGAAGGAATTTAGAATTTTTATTTTAAAAATTCGAAAATAATGTAAGTACATCTTACAACCTAATATTTTGAAGAAAAAACTTTATGGAAGAAAGAGAAAGAGAGAGAATTTTGTACTTATTAATTATAAAAATTTAAAATTGAGTAAGTACTTCTTACTACAACCTAATAATTTTGAACAAACTTTATGGAAGACAAAGAAAGAGAGAGAAAAAATTGAGTAAGTACATCTTACTACAACCTGATAATTTAGAACAAAACTTTATGGAAGAAAGAGAAAGAGAGAGAATTTTGAACTTAATTAAAAAAAAAAAAAATTTTAAATTAAGCAAGCACAGCTTACTACCACTGAATTATGAGAAAAACATTTTGGAAGAATTAAGAAGAAAGGAATTTTGAAGTTAATATACAAAAATTTAAAAAATGAAGTAAGACCAACTTACTATAACTAAGTTTATGAGAAAACTTTATGGTAAATAATTAAGAAGAATTTGATTTTGGAAAAATACCAAAACATTCAGAAATAATATTAAGATAACAGTACTATAAACAATTCTGAATGAAACAATTCTGGGAATAAATGAATTAAACAGAATTTGAATGTTGATAGAACGTCAGAACTTTGAAACAAGATAAGATCAACATATTACAAGGATGTATGAGAAATATTTTTCAATTAAATAAAAAGAATAGTTTGAACTTTACATTAAAACTAACCAAGTTCCAAAAAATAATTATGTGTCAATTATGATTGAATTGAGAAGAAAATAAAGTGGTTAATTCAGAAAAGAGAATTAACGTTAATCCAGAATAAATGCTAGACATTCACAATAGCATTTGAAGGAGTAGAGAAGAATAACAAAAAAGAGTGTAATATGCAAGAAAAGAAAAAATTTGGAAGCAAAGAGACTAATTACCTATGAAACGATAATGAAAACAATTAATTAAGAGCAAAGAAGAACAACTCATACCAAACATATGGAGAAGATGATTTTGAACAAATGATAATAATAAGACCTATATGAAATGCAAAGAGAATAAATACCACATGAAATATGATATAAATGAATTAATGTTAATGAATGCGAAGGTGGATTAATAACTTTCTAAGAGAAAGGAAAGAACCAAAATGTTTAAATAAAATGATCAATATAACAACCAGTATATCTAATGTAAAGATACAATGTTAAAAAAATTAAATATAATATATTAAGACCATTCAAATAATGAATACGAAAGACTATTTATAAAGACCATGCTAATACTATGAGTAACCAGAAGAAAGTATAAAGAGAATTCAGATGGAGAAGAAAGAGAGTTACACTGTAAACAGTAACCAGAATTATTAAAAGAAAGGTTTTCAACCATAATTAAATTAAATATATCAGACAAGTTAAGAGTTTTGAAAAAATATATATATAATGAGTATAATAATAATTATGAAGATTTATTAAGATAGAAAATGTGAGATAATCTGAGGGACTACGAAGTGGAGAATCCAAAGATATTTTTATTAGTCGAAAATGAGACTACTTTTTATTTATTTATTCGGTGACTGACTGAAGATAATTCCAGCAGCATTATGTTTTTGAGCAGGGATGGATATGCCTCTGTACTCAATTTATAGAAGTGGTGTATGGCCAGCAGAGAAGTAGCGTACAGTGCCCCTCTGATCTGCCCCAGCCCACGTGATAGGGAATGTTAGGGAATTAATATCCCAAGGATACAACACGAAGTTGATATAGAAAGAAAATGTATTACAATAATAATATATCTCAGAAGACACTAACTATCCGAAAAGGATCAGTAGTAAGATAAGTAACCATATATATAAAATTAATAAAACTCTAATATAAAAAAAGTCGATATAAAAATGGAGAAGAAAATGAATTATAAAAAATGATGAAATTATCATAAGAAATTATTTAATCCATAAACATGTCTGAAATAATTACTTCTGGAGGAGAGCAATCTGTAGCGTGACAGATGTATGCATAATATTGAATGGCAATTGATCATTAGAATAATGAAGTTATAATATTTAAATTTGGAAGAAAGCATTAAGTTTAATATAAATAGATTAATTCATAGCAACTGTGGAAAGAAATCATTATTATAAAGAAAATACAAGTTCAAATAAAAGGAGTTACTAGTGATGAGTCATCCAAGACCAATCTCATAACCAAAGGTTTTCAAGGTATAACCCAGGAAGGTAAAAAAGTAAATAACCAAGCAGTACAGAATATGACCAAACCCACAACGAGGGAGAATAAATAGAATAGAAACCCTAAAATAAGCCAAGATCAACCAATACAGGTTGTGTATTTCTAAAATAAAGAAGAAGATGGAGAAGATCCCAAGAAACCTAATGGCATCAAGAAGAAGATGGAGAAGATACCAATCCCAGAAGGCAGGAGAAAAGAAGACTGATGAAAGAAGAAGAAGGCAGCATCCTGAAGAAGATGTCATGCTCTTATAAAAGACACCCAAATCCCTATATCCCCAAAATAAATATTTAAAAACAAAAGTATAACGAAATAAAAACCACATGTATACAAATTTAAGAGAGAGAAGTGTATAAAGTAAAAGTTGCCTGTGAACTAAGATGAAACAATAATATAGTACCCATGGAACAAATCTCCATTGAAAAAACGCTAACCAATTTATTATGTTGATAAGACTATACGACCATTTAGCATTAACATAATATATAAGTGAAAGTGAACCAGTGATAGTTTTGGGTATTATAAAAAATGAACCTTGTGTTTCATTCTTGGCAATCACAAACATTGGATGCAATGAAATATGCATTTTTCAATGACTTAAAATGTGTACTGTGACAATATGTTGTTCATAAGTCATGAATCTGTTTAAAATAACATTTTGTTTTACATGAAAAAAGAAAAACAGATTTCATTATACTTTTTGAACAATTCATACTATTTATTTATTAATGACAGGGTACAATTCCCCAAAGACAATGTATAAAAGACGGTATAAAAACTGTAGAATCCTACTTATAATAATAGTTAGAAATAAGAATATAAATATAAGGTTTTTATGTATATAGTATAAGAATGTTTAAAAATGTTTTAGATATAAGGCCATTTGTTTGGGTCTGATACAACTAACATCAGAACTATAAAAATAGTTACCACTTGTAAATAGTAGAGAGTAATTAAGATGTTAGTTAGTAAAAAACCTTTTTTATAAACCATGTTTCCATGTTGGAAATGGGGATTTTGTTGCAAAATGTCTGACTTGAAGACAACCATTTATTTAAAAAAATATTCTTTATTTTGTTTAACTATTATTTGTATTGTAACCAATACTAATTGTTTTTGTGTAATTTGAAAACATGTTTAATTTATAATACTATATGTAAAAGTCAGAGGGGGTATCACACATCATATATTGTTTGTAAAATATTTTGTAAGAAAAATTGTTAAAAAATCATAGGCCAAAAGAATGGAAACCAAACTTCATCAAAACAGAGAAATTGCTCAATTAAATGCAAATAAACAAAAGGGGTTTAGACAAAATAAACTTGAGATCAAGCCATATAATTGCACATACCATTTAGAGAGATTTTAATAAATATATTCAGAATTATAAATAAAAATAAAAATGACTAAACTCAGAAATTTGGACATGGGAGTCATATATTCCTGAATAATGTTTCAGAATACAACTAATTCAATTAATTACCAGAAAATAAGGGAATATGAACCCTTTAATACAATATAGGATTATTAATATTAAATATATCTGATAAAATGGCTGAATTTATATAATGACAGGAAGTAAATTTTGATGTTTTGACTTTTCAGAGTATACCAAACTGAAAGTAAAATTACTATTTTTTGGTCAGAAAACACTATAAAACGGCATTATTTAATCTGAAAATAAGCTGAATGAACTGAAAGATTAATTTAAATCACATCTAGTGAATAAAATTGACAAATAACCAAAGTTTAGGCATTCATATAGTGAAATAGTAAAGTGTACACAGGATGTGATAATATATTTGAACAATGTTAAGGATAATATTATATGGGCTAAGAGTTTAATTGAAACTAGAGGAAACAGTTAGTTAATTACTGGTATTTGAACGGTTAACATGACATACGTTTGATAACGTGGATAACCTAACCTATAATAGTCATACAAAGCGAGTGTATAGTGCGTTATTGTGAAATCGCGAGTGACTTGTAAAATACTTCTAAAACTATCATATTATAACAGAAACAATCAAGTAACACTCCATAACACAGAACAATATAAATCTACTCCGAAAAACACCACAAAACACTAGAAAACTGTATAATACATTAACCCAAATTAGTGACGGAATCGGAGAAAGCGTTTGAACTAATAATTATACGGATACACTAAATACAACTCAGAAACAGTACACCAATCACTACACAACATTTAACAAGAGATTTGCAGACAAAAGAACAGCAATATTGCCAGAAAATACATTATTTGGAACACTGCAGGAACGAGCAACATTTTGATCAACTTGACGGCGGCCATTTGCTTTGACGATCCCAGTGCTTTCTTCTTAGTTCAACTCAGCTGTTTGGTGAAAACAATTATTATATTTACAATTTATTATTCAATGTCTGTGTTTATTAATAACTATTAATTTGATTGTAACGTTATACTTTTTAAATATTAGCCCGATTTCTCTGACTTTGGTAATAACTGGCTGTTTAAAGAACCCTATATAATTTTTATATCATATACTTGTAACTTTTTTCGATATCCTGAGAATCGATACTAATCGATAAGAGTCAATATTGCTATTACTTAATAAAACATTAATACTTTTCAATACTTAATAGTTCTTTATTTCTTCAATAATACTAATTACCAATAAGATAATTCTAATTGATAATCTACAAGGACTTTACCACCCGTAAGTGAAGATAACCTAAAAAATAAAAAGGTAAACAAGTATCGATTGGTTTGAAGACAGTCTTATGAGTGGTGATAGCTTATTTAAAATATACTAAAACTTTAATAAAAATTTTCAGAAGAGCATTACACTGTTTAAAACTTCACAGCCCTATATTAATTAATTGATCCTAATTAATTAATTAAGAAAATTAAAAAAATTTTTAATAATTATTTTTTTTTAAAACATAATTTTTTTTTAAAATTTCCTTCAAAACAATAAATTTTGTTTTGAAACTTTCGGCGAAGTTGAACATATATATTCCTTCATCAACTTTACGCTACTCGACCGGTCTTGCTACCATTGGGACTCGACCAGCTGGGAAACTTAAGGAAGTGTTTCAGGCCAGTAAGACGTCGAGAGACACACCAATTACACACCAATTAAACAGATTACATTGGACTTGATTACATCGGAGTCTCACATACTCCATAATAGTTTTATATCATCAACACACATCAATATTTATTAATTAATTTATTACAAATTGGCGCACAACTTTAGGGGCTTTAATTAGCGATTGTAAGGCCAATAAATTCTGCCCAATCACTAGTTGGAGCTAGGCAACAGCTACAAAGTCAGAGAAAGATTATAAAAAGGGAAGAACAACAAACAAAAATGGCGGAACTAACAAAAGAAGAGTTTCAGGAAACCATGATAAGAATGATGAAGGAAATGAGTGAAGAAATAAATAAAAACCTCAAATCCTGGGCTGAAGAAATGAGAGAGGATAGATTAAAAAGAGAAGAAGAGGAGAGCAACCAATCCTTGAAAAAAGAATTGGGTGACCAACTGGACAGTATCAATAAGAAGCCGGAAGAGGACATCAAGGAAAAGAGAGAGGACGGATTAAAAAGCAAAGAATTAAGAAAGGAGAAGACCGAAGAAATAAAAAATGAAAGCAAACCAGAAACAGAAGAAAGACCAAACGAGAAAAGGGTACAACTAATCGCGGTATCAATGAATGGATACATGAGACGATGGAAAAAAGAAATAAGAAGGGAGCGTAAACAGATTAAGAAAGAGGAGTCAAAACCAAGAAGACAACAAAGAAGGGAAGAGCTACAGGAAAAAATAAAACGAAAGACAGAAGCACTAAAGGAGTTCACGAGAAAGTGGAGAGAAGTAAGAATAAGTACTCTAAAACAGATGATAGAGAATAACAATAAAAGGGTGGAAATTATCATCAAGAATAATAAACTGTGGGTGGAAGAATTAATAAGAGATAACAAAAGAGAGTTAGAAGAAATACCAAATGATAAGACGCAGGAACTAGTAATGGTAGTACCTGAAATTGAAACTAACCGAAACCAGGAAGATATTAAACCAAGGAAAAGGAGAATGTACCCAAGAAATGTAATAAAAACGAAGGAAGAGTTGGAGATGATGAACCATGGATTAATTGATGACAATAATATCTCAATTACCAATGACAAAGACATCATGAATTCCAGGAATTACAGAAGGAGAATCGAAGTAATTTCAGAAATAATTTACCACAAGACCGTAGTGTACCAATGGGAAAGGACCAGAGGTAAACAGAATACGACATGTGGACAAGATCAATATCAGCGCAGAACTGGACAGTGGATTTCAGAAAGATGGAAATGTGATATCGTACCAGACTGTAATGACGGCACAGGTGAATCACCAGAATGTATTCCATTAGCATGCCATCTAGGACAGTTCCAGGGTACGGTTAGACTAAAATATATTCCTTCAGAGTGGACATATGATGGTAAACCAGCTTATGGTGTTTCAGATAACCAAATAATAAGTGATAACTCAGATGAAGATCCTCACAGATATTTGTCAAGTAACACAAAACATGGACCAGAGAAGTATTGGTGTATACAAAATGATGATAGAGGGAACCAGCCCAGTAATTACGACGGCCCTAACAACCCGCTGCATAATAACCAGTTTATCGGTAATTTTAACGGCGTTAGGGATAACAACCCCTATCCATACAATAGAAACAATTTATACCAACATAATAATGTCCCATACAGTCAGAGAAATCCATATCCCAACAATAATGATAACAGACCTTACCAACCTAACCGAAATTACTATAATGATAAATTTAGTAATAACAATAATAACAGTAATAATAACCGAGTGTCGCGCCCTAGGGTAAATTTTATAAGAGCAACTGAGATGATGGACCCTGGTTGACACAGATACCAAACGACATCAAGAAAAGGGACAGAGATCATGATAACCGACTACGGCGAAAAACAACGTTCAAGGAGACGAAATAAATATCATTGAAAGGAAATGATACGAAGAATAAACATAGAAACAAAACTGGGTTTTATGAGTGAAGACTATGTAAGAAAATGAACATGACCAATAAAAATATGAGCAATGCAGTGACATACAGAAAATCGTCCATCTTCCTGGGTATATAAAAGAAAATTTATGAGAAAAGAAAAAGTGAAGATCAACTTATTAAAATATAAATAATATGGGCCAGTGTAGAGTACAATCAAGCTTCTATGAAGAAATATTATGAAGAATGAGTTGTGAGTTTTAGAATTTTGAATTTTTATTTTAAAAATTCGAAAATAATGTAAGTACATCTTACAACCTAATATTTTGAGAAGAACTTTATGGAGAATTAAAAGAAGAAGAATTTTTTAATTTAATAATTTAAAAAATCCTAAAATAATGTAAGTACATCTTACAACCTAATATTTTGAGAAGAACATTTTGGAGAATTAAAAGAAGAAGAATTTTTTAATTTTATTTAAAAACATTTTAAAATAATGTAAGTACATCTTACAACCTAATATTTTGAGAAGAACATTCTGGAGAATTATAAGAAGAAGAATTTTTTAATTTAATAATTATTTTAAAAAATTCGAAAATAATGTAAGTACATCTTACAACCTAATATTTTGAGAAGAACATTTTGGAGAATTATAAGTAGAAGGAATTTAGAATTTTTATTTTAAAAATTCGAAAATAATGTAAGTACATCTTACAACCTAATATTTTGAAGAAAAAACTTTATGGAAGAAAGAGAAAGAGAGAGAATTTTGTACTTATTAATTATAAAAATTTAAAATTGAGTAAGTACTTCTTACTACAACCTAATAATTTTGAACAAACTTTATGGAAGACAAAGAAAGAGAGAGAAAAAATTGAGTAAGTACATCTTACTACAACCTGATAATTTAGAACAAAACTTTATGGAAGAAAGAGAAAGAGAGAGAATTTTGAACTTAATTAAAAAAAAAAAAAATTTTAAATTAAGCAAGCACAGCTTACTACCACTGAATTATGAGAAAAACATTTTGGAAGAATTAAGAAGAAAGGAATTTTGAAGTTAATATACAAAAATTTAAAAAATGAAGTAAGACCAACTTACTATAACTAAGTTTATGAGAAAACTTTATGGTAAATAATTAAGAAGAATTTGATTTTGGAAAAATACCAAAACATTCAGAAATAATATTAAGATAACAGTACTATAAACAATTCTGAATGAAACAATTCTGGGAATAAATGAATTAAACAGAATTTGAATGTTGATAGAACGTCAGAACTTTGAAACAAGATAAGATCAACATATTACAAGGATGTATGAGAAATATTTTTCAATTAAATAAAAAGAATAGTTTGAACTTTACATTAAAACTAACCAAGTTCCAAAAAATAATTATGTGTCAATTATGATTGAATTGAGAAGAAAATAAAGTGGTTAATTCAGAAAAGAGAATTAACGTTAATCCAGAATAAATGCTAGACATTCACAATAGCATTTGAAGGAGTAGAGAAGAATAACAAAAAAGAGTGTAATATGCAAGAAAAGAAAAAATTTGGAAGCAAAGAGACTAATTACCTATGAAACGATAATGAAAACAATTAATTAAGAGCAAAGAAGAACAACTCATACCAAACATATGGAGAAGATGATTTTGAACAAATGATAATAATAAGACCTATATGAAATGCAAAGAGAATAAATACCACATGAAATATGATATAAATGAATTAATGTTAATGAATGCGAAGGTGGATTAATAACTTTCTAAGAGAAAGGAAAGAACCAAAATGTTTAAATAAAATGATCAATATAACAACCAGTATATCTAATGTAAAGATACAATGTTAAAAAAATTAAATATAATATATTAAGACCATTCAAATAATGAATACGAAAGACTATTTATAAAGACCATGCTAATACTATGAGTAACCAGAAGAAAGTATAAAGAGAATTCAGATGGAGAAGAAAGAGAGTTACACTGTAAACAGTAACCAGAATTATTAAAAGAAAGGTTTTCAACCATAATTAAATTAAATATATCAGACAAGTTAAGAGTTTTGAAAAAATATATATATAATGAGTATAATAATAATTATGAAGATTTATTAAGATAGAAAATGTGAGATAATCTGAGGGACTACGAAGTGGAGAATCCAAAGATATTTTTATTAGTCGAAAATGAGACTACTTTTTATTTATTTATTCGGTGACTGACTGAAGATAATTCCAGCAGCATTATGTTTTTGAGCAGGGATGGATATGCCTCTGTACTCAATTTATAGAAGTGGTGTATGGCCAGCAGAGAAGTAGCGTACAGTGCCCCTCTGATCTGCCCCAGCCCACGTGATAGGGAATGTTAGGGAATTAATATCCCAAGGATACAACACGAAGTTGATATAGAAAGAAAATGTATTACAATAATAATATATCTCAGAAGACACTAACTATCCGAAAAGGATCAGTAGTAAGATAAGTAACCATATATATAAAATTAATAAAACTCTAATATAAAAAAAGTCGATATAAAAATGGAGAAGAAAATGAATTATAAAAAATGATGAAATTATCATAAGAAATTATTTCATCCATAAACATGTCTGAAATAATTACTTCTGGAGGAGAGCAATCTGTAGCGTGACAGATGTATGCATAATATTGAATGGCAATTGATCATTAGAATAATGAAGTTATAATATTTAAATTTGGAAGAAAGCATTAAGTTTAATATAAATAGATTAATTCATAGCAACTGTGGAAAGAAATCATTATTATAAAGAAAATACAAGTTCAAATAAAAGGAGTTACTAGTGATGAGTCATCCAAGACCAATCTCATAACCAAAGGTTTTCAAGGTATAACCCAGGAAGGTAAAAAAGTAAATAACCAAGCAGTACAGAATATGACCAAACCCACAACGAGGGAGAATAAATAGAATAGAAACCCTAAAATAAGCCAAGATCAACCAATACAGGTTGTGTATTTCTAAAATAAAGAAGAAGATGGAGAAGATCCCAAGAAACCTAATGGCATCAAGAAGAAGATGGAGAAGATACCAATCCCAGAAGGCAGGAGAAAAGAAGACTGATGAAAGAAGAAGAAGGCAGCATCCTGAAGAAGATGTCATGCTCTTATAAAAGACACCCAAATCCCTATATCCCCAAAATAAATATTTAAAAACAAAAGTATAACGAAATAAAAACCACATGTATACAAATTTAAGAGAGAGAAGTGTATAAAGTAAAAGTTGCCTGTGAACTAAGATGAAACAATAATATAGTACCCATGGAACAAATCTCCATTGAAAAAACGCTAACCAATTTATTATGTTGATAAGACTATACGACCATTTAGCATTAACATAATATATAAGTGAAAGTGAACCAGTGATAGTTTTGGGTATTATAAAAAATGAACCTTGTGTTTCATTCTTGGCAATCACAAACATTGGATGCAATGAAATATGCATTTTTCAATGACTTAAAATGTGTACTGTGACAATATGTTGTTCATAAGTCATGAATCTGTTTAAAATAACATTTTGTTTTACATGAAAAAAGAAAAACAGATTTCATTATACTTTTTGAACAATTCATACTATTTATTTATTAATGACAGGGTACAATTCCCCAAAGACAATGTATAAAAGACGGTATAAAAACTGTAGAATCCTACTTATAATAATAGTTAGAAATAAGAATATAAATATAAGGTTTTTATGTATATAGTATAAGAATGTTTAAAAATGTTTTAGATATAAGGCCATTTGTTTGGGTCTGATACAACTAACATCAGAACTATAAAAATAGTTACCACTTGTAAATAGTAGAGAGTAATTAAGATGTTAGTTAGTAAAAAACCTTTTTTATAAACCATGTTTCCATGTTGGAAATGGGGATTTTGTTGCAAAATGTCTGACTTGAAGACAACCATTTATTTAAAAAAATATTCTTTATTTTGTTTAACTATTATTTGTATTGTAACCAATACTAATTGTTTTTGTGTAATTTGAAAACATGTTTAATTTATAATACTATATGTAAAAGTCAGAGGGGGTATCACACATCATATATTGTTTGTAAAATATTTTGTAAGAAAAATTGTTAAAAAATCATAGGCCAAAAGAATGGAAACCAAACTTCATCAAAACAGAGAAATTGCTCAATTAAATGCAAATAAACAAAAGGGGTTTAGACAAAATAAACTTGAGATCAAGCCATATAATTGCACATACCATTTAGAGAGATTTTAATAAATATATTCAGAATTATAAATAAAAATAAAAATGACTAAACTCAGAAATTTGGACATGGGAGTCATATATTCCTGAATAATGTTTCAGAATACAACTAATTCAATTAATTACCAGAAAATAAGGGAATATGAACCCTTTAATACAATATAGGATTATTAATATTAAATATAACTGATAAAATGGCTGAATTTATATAATGACAGGAAGTAAATTTGATGTTTTGACTTTTCAGAGTATACCAAACTGAAAGTAAAATTACTATTTTTTGGTCAGAAAACACTATAAAACGGCATTATTTAATCTGAAAATAAGCTGAATGAACTGAAAGATTAATTTAAATCACATCTAGTGAATAAAATTGACAAATAACCAAAGTTTAGGCATTCATATAGTGAAATAGTAAAGTGTACACAGGATGTGATAATATATTTGAACAATGTTAAGGATAATATTATATGGGCTAAGAGTTTAATTGAAACTAGAGGAAACAGTTAGTTAATTACTGGTATTTGAACGGTTAACATGACATACGTTTGATAACGTGGATAACCTAACCTATAATAGTCATACAAAGCGAGTGTATAGTGCGTTATTGTGAAATCGCGAGTGACTTGTAAAATACTTCTAAAACTATCATATTATAACAGAAACAATCAAGTAACACTCCATAACACAGAACAATATAAATCTACTCCGAAAAACACCACAAAACACTAGAAAACTGTATAATACATTAACCCAAATTAGTGACGGAATCGGAGAAAGTGTTTGAACTAATAATTATACGGATACACTAAATACAACTCAGAAACAGTACACCAATCACTACACAACATTTAACAAGAGATTTGCAGACAAAAGAACAGGAATATTGCCAGAAAATACATTATTTGGAACACTGCAGGAACGAGCAACATTTTGATCAACTTGACGGCGGCCATTTGCTTTGACGATCCCAGTGCTTTCTTCTTAGTTCAACTCAGCTGTTTGGTGAAAACAATTATTATATTTACAATTTATTATTCAATGTCTGTGTTTATTAATAACTATTAATTTGATTGTAACGTTATACTTTTTAAATATTAGCCCGATTTCTCTGACTTTGGTAATAACTGGCTGTTTAAAGAACCTATATAATTTTTATATCATATACTTGTAACTTTTTTCGATATCCTGAGAATCGATACTAATCGATAAGAGTCAATATTGCTATTACTTAATAAAACATTAATACTTTTCAATACTTAATAGTTCTTTATTTCTTCAATAATACTAATTACCAATAAGATAATTCTAATTGATAATCTACAAGGACTTTACCACCCGTAAGTGAAGATAACCTAAAAAATAAAAAGGTAAACAAGTATCGATTGGTTTGAAGACAGTCTTATGAGTGGTGATAGCTTATTTAAAATATACTAAAACTTTAATAAAAATTTTCAGAAGAGCATTACACTGTTTAAAACTTCACAGCCCTATATTAATTAATTGATCCTAATTAATTAATTAAAAAAATTAAAAAATTTTTTAATAATTATTTTTTTTTAAAACATAATTTTTTTTTAAAATTTCCTTCAAAACAATAAATTTTGTTTTGAAACTTTCGGCGAAGTTGAACATATATATTCCTTCATCAACTTTACGCTACTCGACCGGTCTTGCTACCATTGGGACTCGACCAGCTGGGAAACTTAAGGAAGTGTTTCAGGCCAGTAAGACGTCGAGAGACAACACCAATTAAACAGATTACATTGGACTTGATTACATCGGAGTCTCACATACTCCATAATAGTTTTATATCATCAACACACATCAATATTTATTAATTAATTTATTACAAATTGGCGCACAACTTTAGGGGCTTTAATTAGCGATTGTAAGGCCAATAAATTCTGCCCAATCACTAGTTGGAGCTAGGCAACAGCTACAAAGTCAGAGAAAGATTATAAAAAGGGAAGAACAACAAACAAAAATGGCGGAACTAACAAAAGAAGAGTTTCAGGAAACCATGATAAGAATGATGAAGGAAATGAGTGAAGAAATAAATAAAAACCTCAAATCCTGGGCTGAAGAAATGAGAGAGGATAGATTAAAAAGAGAAGAAGAGGAGAGCAACCAATCCTTGAAAAAAGAATTGGGTGACCAACTGGACAGTATCAATAAGAAGCCGGAAGAGGACATCAAGGAAAAGAGAGAGGACGGATTAAAAAGCAAAGAATTAAGAAAGGAGAAGACCGAAGAAATAAAAAATGAAAGCAAACCAGAAACAGAAGAAAGACCAAACGAGAAAAGGGTACAACTAATCGCGGTATCAATGAATGGATACATGAGACGATGGAAAAAAGAAATAAGAAGGGAGCGTAAACAGATTAAGAAAGAGGAGTCAAAACCAAGAAGACAACAAAGAAGGGAAGAGCTACAGGAAAAAATAAAACGAAAGACAGAAGCACTAAAGGAGTTCACGAGAAAGTGGAGAGAAGTAAGAATAAGTACTCTAAAACAGATGATAGAGAATAACAATAAAAGGGTGGAAATTATCATCAAGAATAATAAACTGTGGGTGGAAGAATTAATAAGAGATAACAAAAGAGAGTTAGAAGAAATACCAAATGATAAGACGCAGGAACTAGTAATGGTAGTACCTGAAATTGAAACTAACCGAAACCAGGAAGATATTAAACCAAGGAAAAGGAGAATGTACCCAAGAAATGTAATAAAAACGAAGGAAGAGTTGGAGATGATGAACCATGGATTAATTGATGACAATAATATCTCAATTACCAATGACAAAGACATCATGAATTCCAGGAATTACAGAAGGAGAATCGAAGTAATTTCAGAAATAATTTACCACAAGACCGTAGTGTACCAATGGGAAAGGACCAGAGGTAAAACAGAACACGACATGTGGACAAGATCAATATCAGCGCAGAACTGGACAGTGGATTTCAGAAAGATGGAAATGTGATATCGTACCAGACTGTAATGACGGCACAGGTGAATCACCAGAATGTATTCCATTAGCATGCCATCTAGGACAGTTCCAGGGTACGGTTAGACTAAAATATATTCCTTCAGAGTGGAACATATGATGGTAAACCAGCTTATGGTGTTTCAGATAACCAAATAATAAGTGATACCTCAGATGAAGATCCTCACAGATATTTGTCAAGTAACACAAAACATGGACCAGAGAATGTATTGGTGTATACAAAATGAGATAGAGGGAACCAGCCCAGTAATTACGACGGCCCTAACAACCCGCTGCATAATAACCAGTTTATCGGTAATTTTAACGGCGTTAGGGATAACAACCCCTATCCATACAATAGAACAATTTATACCAACATAATAATGTCCCATACAGTCAGAGAAATCCATATCCCAACAATAATGATAACAGACCTTACCAACCTACCGAAATTACTATAATGATAAATTTAGTAATAACAATAATAACAGTAATAATAACCGAGTGTCGCGCCCTAGGGTAAATTTTATAAGAGCAACTGAGATGATGGACCCTGGTTGACACAGATACCAAACGACATCAAGAAAAGGGACAGAGATCATGATAACCGACTACGGCGAAAAACAACGTTCAAGGAGACGAAATAAATATCATTGAAAGGAAATGATACGAAGAATAAACATAGAAACAAAACTGGGTTTTATGAGTGAAGACTATGTAAGAAAATGAACATGACCAATAAAAATATGAGCAATGCAGTGACATACAGAAAATCGTCCATCTTCCTGGGTATATAAAGAAAATTTATGAGAAAAGAAAAAGTGAAGATCAACTTATTAAAATATAAATAATATGGGCCAGTGTAGAGTACAATCAAGCTTCTATGAAGAAATATTATGAAGAATGAGTTGTGAGTTTTAGAATTTTGAATTTTTATTTTAAAAATTCGAAAATAATGTAAGTACATCTTACAACCTAATATTTTGAGAAGAACTTTATGGAGAATTAAAAGAAGAAGAATTTTTTAATTTAATAATTTAAAAAATCCTAAAATAATGTAAGTACATCTTACAACCTAATATTTTGAGAAGAACATTTTGGAGAATTAAAAGAAGAAGAATTTTTTAATTTTATTTAAAAACATTTTAAAATAATGTAAGTACATCTTACAACCTAATATTTTGAGAAGAACATTCTGGAGAATTATAAGAAGAAGAATTTTTTAATTTAATAATTATTTTAAAAAATTCGAAAATAATGTAAGTACATCTTACAACCTAATATTTTGAGAAGAACATTTTGGAGAATTATAAGTAGAAGGAATTTAGAATTTTTATTTTAAAAATTCGAAAATAATGTAAGTACATCTTACAACCTAATATTTTGAAGAAAAAACTTTATGGAAGAAAGAGAAAGAGAGAGAATTTTGTACTTATTAATTATAAAAATTTAAAATTGAGTAAGTACTTCTTACTACAACCTAATAATTTTGAACAAACTTTATGGAAGACAAAGAAAGAGAGAGAAAAAATTGAGTAAGTACATCTTACTACAACCTGATAATTTAGAACAAAACTTTATGGAAGAAAGAGAAAGAGAGAGAATTTTGAACTTAATTTAAAAAAAAAAAAAATTTTAAATTAAGCAAGCACAGCTTACTACCACTGAATTATGAGAAAAACATTTTGGAAGAATTAAGAAGAAAGGAATTTTGAAGTTAATATACAAAAATTTAAAAAATGAAGTAAGACCAACTTACTATAACTAAGTTTATGAGAAAACTTTATGGTAAATAATTAAGAAGAATTTGATTTTGGAAAAATACCAAAACATTCAGAAATAATATTAAGATAACAGTACTATAAACAATTCTGAATGAAACAATTCTGGGAATAAATGAATTAAACAGAATTTGAATGTTGATAGAACGTCAGAACTTTGAAACAAGATAAGATCAACATATTACAAGGATGTATGAGAAATATTTTTCAATTAAATAAAAAGAATAGTTTGAACTTTACATTAAAACTAACCAAGTTCCAAAAAATAATTATGTGTCAATTATGATTGAATTGAGAAGAAAATAAAGTGGTTAATTCAGAAAAGAGAATTAACGTTAATCCAGAATAAATGCTAGACATTCACAATAGCATTTGAAGGAGTAGAGAAGAATAACAAAAAAGAGTGTAATATGCAAGAAAAGAAAAAATTTGGAAGCAAAGAGACTAATTACCTATGAAACGATAATGAAAACAATTAATTAAGAGCAAAGAAGAACAACTCATACCAAACATATGGAGAAGATGATTTTGAACAAATGATAATAATAAGACCTATATGAAATGCAAAGAGAATAAATACCACATGAAATATGATATAAATGAATTAATGTTAATGAATGCGAAGGTGGATTAATAACTTTCTAAGAGAAAGGAAAGAACCAAAATGTTTAAATAAAATGATCAATATAACAACCAGTATATCTAATGTAAAGATACAATGTTAAAAAAATTAAATATAATATATTAAGACCATTCAAATAATGAATACGAAAGACTATTTATAAAGACCATGCTAATACTATGAGTAACCAGAAGAAAGTATAAAGAGAATTCAGATGGAGAAGAAAGAGAGTTACACTGTAAACAGTAACCAGAATTATTAAAAGAAAGGTTTTCAACCATAATTAAATTAAATATATCAGACAAGTTAAGAGTTTTGAAAAAATATATATATAATGAGTATAATAATAATTATGAAGATTTATTAAGATAGAAAATGTGAGATAATCTGAGGGACTACGAAGTGGAGAATCCAAAGATATTTTTATTAGTCGAAAATGAGACTACTTTTTATTTATTTATTCGGTGACTGACTGAAGATAATTCCAGCAGCATTATGTTTTTGAGCAGGGATGGATATGCCTCTGTACTCAATTTATAGAAGTGCTGTATGGCCAGCAGAGAAGTAGCGTACAGTGCCCCTCTGATCTGCCCCAGCCCACGTGATAGGGAATGTTAGGGAATTAATATCCCAAGGATACAACACGAAGTTGATATAGAAAGAAAATGTATTACAATAATAATATATCTCAGAAGACACTAACTATCCGAAAAGGATCAGTAGTAAGACAAGTAACCATATATATAAAATTAATAAAACTCTAATATAAAAAAAGTCGATATAAAAATGGAGAAGAAAATGAATTATAAAAAATGATGAAATTATCATAAGAAATTATTTCATCCATAAACATGTCTGAAATAATTACTTCTGGAGGAGAGCAATCTGTAGCGTGACAGATGTATGCATAATATTGAATAGCAATTGATCATTAGAATAATGAAGTTATAATATTTAAATTTGGAAGAAAGCATTAAGTTTAATATAAATAGATTAATTCATAGCAACTGTGGAAAGAAATCATTATTATAAAGAAAATACAAGTTCAAATAAAAGGAGTTACTAGTGATGAGTCATCCAAGACCAATCTCATAACCAAAGGTTTTCAAGGTATAACCCAGGAAGGTAAAAAAGTAAATAACCAAGCAGTACAGAATATGACCAAACCCACAACGAGGGAGAATAAATAGAATAGAAACCCTAAAATAAGCCAAGATCAACCAATACAGGTTGTGTATTTCTAAAATAAAGAAGAAGATGGAGAAGATCCCAAGAAACCTAATGGCATCAAGAAGAAGATGGAGAAGATACCAATCCCAGAAGGCAGGAGAAAAGAAGACTGATGAAAGAAGAAGAAGGCAGCATCCTGAAGAAGATGTCATGCTCTTATAAAAGACACCCAAATCCCTATATCCCCAAAATAAATATTTAAAAACAAAAGTATAACGAAATAAAAACCACATGTATACAAATTTAAGAGAGAGAAGTGTATAAAGTAAAAGTTGCCTGTGAACTAAGATGAAACAATAATATAGTACCCATGGAACAAATCTCCATTGAAAAAACGCTAACCAATTTATTATGTTGATAAGACTATACGACCATTTAGCATTAACATAATATATAAGTGAAAGTGAACCAGTGATAGTTTTGGGTATTATAAAAAATGAACCTTGTGTTTCATTCTTGGCAATCACAAACATTGGATGCAATGAAATATGCATTTTTCAATGACTTAAAATGTGTACTGTGACAATATGTTGTTCATAAGTCATGAATCTGTTTAAAATAACATTTTGTTTTACATGAAAAAAGAAAAACAGATTTCATTATACTTTTTGAACAATTCATACTATTTATTTATTAATGACAGGGTACAATTCCCCAAAGACAATGTATAAAAGACGGTATAAAAACTGTAGAATCCTACTTATAATAATAGTTAGAAATAAGAATATAAATATAAGGTTTTTATGTATATAGTATAAGAATGTTTAAAAATGTTTTAGATATAAGGCCATTTGTTTGGGTCTGATACAACTAACATCAGAACTATAAAAATAGTTACCACTTGTAAATAGTAGAGAGTAATTAAGATGTTAGTTAGTAAAAAACCTTTTTTATAAACCATGTTTCCATGTTGGAAATGGGGATTTTGTTGCAAAATGTCTGACTTGAAGACAACCATTTATTTAAAAAAATATTCTTTATTTTGTTTAACTATTATTTGTATTGTAACCAATACTAATTGTTTTTGTGTAATTTGAAAACATGTTTAATTTATAATACTATATGTAAAAGTCAGAGGGGGTATCACACATCATATATTGTTTGTAAAATATTTTGTAAGAAAAATTGTTAAAAAATCATAGGCCAAAAGAATGGAAACCAAACTTCATCAAAACAGAGAAATTGCTCAATTAAATGCAAATAAACAAAAGGGGTTTAGACAAAATAAACTTGAGATCAAGCCATATAATTGCACATACCATTTAGAGAGATTTTAATAAATATATTCAGAATTATAAATAAAAATAAAAATGACTAAACTCAGAAATTTGGACATGGGAGTCATATATTCCTGAATAATGTTTCAGAATACAACTAATTCAATTAATTACCAGAAAATAAGGGAATATGAACCCTTTAATACAATATAGGATTATTAATATTAAATATAACTGATAAAATGGCTGAATTTATATAATGACAGGAAGTAAATTTTGATGTTTTGACTTTTCAGAGTATACCAAACTGAAAGTAAAATTACTATTTTTTGGTCAGAAAACACTATAAAACGGCATTATTTAATCTGAAAATAAGCTGAATAAACTGAAAGATTAATTTAAATCACATCTAGTGAATAAAATTGACAAATAACCAAAGTTTAGGCATTCATATAGTGAAATAGTAAAGTGTACACAGGATGTGATAATATATTTGAACAATGTTAAGGATAATATTATATGGGCTAAGAGTTTAATTGAAACTAGAGGAAACAGTTAGTTAATTACTGGTATTTGAACGGTTAACATGACATACGTTTGATAACGTGGATAACCTAACCTATAATAGTCATACAAAGCGAGTGTATAGTGCGTTATTGTGAAATCGCGAGTGACTTGTAAAATACTTCTAAAACTATCATATTATAACAGAAACAATCAAGTAACACTCCATAACACAGAACAATATAAATCTACTCCGAAAAACACCACAAAACACTAGAAAACTGTATAATACATTAACCCAAATTAGTGACGGAATCGGAGAAAGTGTTTGAACTAATAATTATACGGATACACTAAATACAACTCAGAAACAGTACACCAATCACTACACAACATTTAACAAGAGATTTGCAGACAAAAGAACAGGAATATTGCCAGAAAATACATTATTTGGAACACTGCAGGAACGAGCAACATTTTGATCAACTTGACGGCGGCCATTTGCTTTGACGATCCCAGTGCTTTCTTCTTAGTTCAACTCAGCTGTTTGGTGAAAACAATTATTATATTTACAATTTATTATTCAATGTCTGTGTTTATTAATAACTATTAATTTGATTGTAACGTTATACTTTTTAAATATTAGCCCGATTTCTCTGACTTTGGTAATAACTGGCTGTTTAAAGAACCCTATATAATTTTTATATCATATACTTGTAACTTTTTTCGATATCCCGAGAATCGATACTAATCGATAAGAGTCAATATTGCTATTACTTAATAAAACATTAATACTTTTCAATACTTAATAGTTCTTTATTTCTTCAATAATACTAATTACCAATAAGATAATTCTAATTGATAATCTACAAGGACTTTACCACCCGTAAGTGAAGATAACCTAAAAAATAAAAAGGTAAACAAGTATCGATTGGTTTGAAGACAGTCTTATGAGTGGTGATAGCTTATTTAAAATATACTAAAACTTTAATAAAAATTTTCAGAAGAGCATTACACTGTTTAAAACTTCACAGCCCTATATTAATTAATTGATCCTAATTAATTAATTAAGAAAATTAAAAAATTTTTTTAATAATTATTTTTTTTTAAAACATAATTTTTTTTTAAAATTTCCTTCAAAACAATAAATTTTGTTTTGAAACTTTCGGCGAAGTTGAACATATATATTCCTTCATCAACTTTACGCTACTCGACCGGTCTTGCTACCATTGGGACTCGACCAGCTGGGAAACTTAAGGAAGTGTTTCAGGCCAGTAAGACGTCGAGAGACACACCAATTACACACCAATTAAACAGATTACATTGGACTTGATTACATCGGAGTCTCACATACTCCATAATAGTTTTATATCATCAACACACATCAATATTTATTAATTAATTTATTACAAATTGGCGCACAACTTTAGGGGCTTTAATTAGCGATTGTAAGGCCAATAAATTCTGCCCAATCACTAGTTGGAGCTAGGCAACAGCTACAAAGTCAGAGAAAGATTATAAAAAGGGAAGAACAACAAACAAAAATGGCGGAACTAACAAAAGAAGAGTTTCAGGAAACCATGATAAGAATGATGAAGGAAATGAGTGAAGAAATAAATAAAAACCTCAAATCCTGGGCTGAAGAAATGAGAGAGGATAGATTAAAAAGAGAAGAAGAGGAGAGCAACCAATCCTTGAAAAAAGAATTGGGTGACCAACTGGACAGTATCAATAAGAAGCCGGAAGAGGACATCAAGGAAAAGAGAGAGGACGGATTAAAAAGCAAAGAATTAAGAAAGGAGAAGACCGAAGAAATAAAAAATGAAAGCAAACCAGAAACAGAAGAAAGACCAAACGAGAAAAGGGTACAACTAATCGCGGTATCAATGAATGGATACATGAGACGATGGAAAAAAGAAATAAGAAGGGAGCGTAAACAGATTAAGAAAGAGGAGTCAAAACCAAGAAGACAACAAAGAAGGGAAGAGCTACAGGAAAAAATAAAACGAAAGACAGAAGCACTAAAGGAGTTCACGAGAAAGTGGAGAGAAGTAAGAATAAGTACTCTAAAACAGATGATAGAGAATAACAATAAAAGGGTGGAAATTATCATCAAGAATAATAAACTGTGGGTGGAAGAATTAATAAGAGATAACAAAAGAGAGTTAGAAGAAATACCAAATGATAAGACGCAGGAACTAGTAATGGTAGTACCTGAAATTGAAACTAACCGAAACCAGGAAGATATTAAACCAAGGAAAAGGAGAATGTACCCAAGAAATGTAATAAAAACGAAGGAAGAGTTGGAGATGATGAACCATGGATTAATTGATGACAATAATATCTCAATTACCAATGACAAAGACATCATGAATTCCAGGAATTACAGAAGGAGAATCGAAGTAATTTCAGAAATAATTTACCACAAGACCGTAGTGTACCAATGGGAAAGGACCAGAGGTAAACAGAACACGACATGTGGACAAGATCAATATCAGCGCAAAACTGGACAGTGGATTTCAGAAAGATGGAAATGTGATATCGTACCAGACTGTAATGACGGCACAGGTGAATCACCAGAATGTATTCCATTAGCATGCCATCTAGGACAGTTCCAGGGTACGGTTAGACTAAAATATATTCCTTCAGAGTGGACATATGATGGTAAACCAGCTTATGGTGTTTCAGATAACCAAATAATAAGTGATACCTCAGATGAAGATCCTCACAGATATTTGTCAAGTAACACAAAACATGGACCAGAGAAGTATTGGTGTATACAAAATGATGATAGAGGGAACCAGCCCAGTAATTACGACGGCCCTAACAACCCGCTGCATAATAACCAGTTTATCGGTAATTTTAACGGCGTTAGGGATAACAACCCCTATCCATACAATAGAAACAATTTATACCAACATAATAATGTCCCATACAGTCAGAGAAATCCATATCCCAACAATAATGATAACAGACCTTACCAACCTAACCGAAATTACTATAATGATAAATTTAGTAATAACAATAATAACAGTAATAATAACCGAGTGTCGCGCCCTAGGGTAAATTTTATAAGAGCAACTGAGATGATGGACCCTGGTTGACACAGATACCAAACGACATCAAGAAAAGGGACAGAGATCATGATAACCGACTACGGCGAAAAACAACGTTCAAGGAGACGAAATAAATATCATTGAAAGGAAATGATACGAAGAATAAACATAGAAACAAAACTGGGTTTTATGAGTGAAGACTATGTAAGAAAATGAACATGACCAATAAAAATATGAGCAATGCAGTGACATACAGAAAATCGTCCATCTTCCTGGGTATATAAAAGAAAATTTATGAGAAAAGAAAAAGTGAAGATCAACTTATTAAAATATAAATAATATGGGCCAGTGTAGAGTACAATCAAGCTTCTATGAAGAAATATTATGAAGAATGAGTTGTGAGTTTTAGAATTTTGAATTTTTATTTTAAAAATTCGAAAATAATGTAAGTACATCTTACAACCTAATATTTTGAGAAGAACTTTATGGAGAATTAAAAGAAGAAGAATTTTTTAATTTAATAATTTAAAAAATCCTAAAATAATGTAAGTACATCTTACAACCTAATATTTTGAGAAGAACATTTTGGAGAATTAAAAGAAGAAGAATTTTTTAATTTTATTTAAAAACATTTTAAAATAATGTAAGTACATCTTACAACCTAATATTTTGAGAAGAACATTCTGGAGAATTATAAGAAGAAGAATTTTTTAATTTAATAATTATTTTAAAAAATTCGAAAATAATGTAAGTACATCTTACAACCTAATATTTTGAGAAGAACATTTTGGAGAATTATAAGTAGAAGGAATTTAGAATTTTTATTTTAAAAATTCGAAAATAATGTAAGTACATCTTACAACCTAATATTTTGAAGAAAAAACTTTATGGAAGAAAGAGAAAGAGAGAGAATTTTGTACTTATTAATTATAAAAATTTAAAATTGAGTAAGTACTTCTTACTACAACCTAATAATTTTGAACAAACTTTATGGAAGACAAAGAAAGAGAGAGAAAAAATTGAGTAAGTACATCTTACTACAACCTGATAATTTAGAACAAAACTTTATGGAAGAAAGAGAAAGAGAGAGAATTTTGAACTTAATTTAAAAAAAAAAAAAAATTTTAAATTAAGCAAGCACAGCTTACTACCACTGAATTATGAGAAAAACATTTTGGAAGAATTAAGAAGAAAGGAATTTTGAAGTTAATATACAAAAATTTTAAAAATGAAGTAAGACCAACTTACTATAACTAAGTTTATGAGAAAACTTTATGGTAAATAATTAAGAAGAATTTGATTTTGGAAAAATACCAAAACATTCAGAAATAATATTAAGATAACAGTACTATAAACAATTCTGAATGAAACAATTCTGGGAATAAATGAATTAAACAGAATTTGAATGTTGATAGAACGTCAGAACTTTGAAACAAGATAAGATCAACATATTACAAGGATGTATGAGAAATATTTTTCAATTAAATAAAAAGAATAGTTTGAACTTTACATTAAAACTAACCAAGTTCCAAAAAATAATTATGTGTCAATTATGATTGAATTGAGAAGAAAATAAAGTGGTTAATTCAGAAAAGAGAATTAACGTTAATCCAGAATAAATGCTAGACATTCACAATAGCATTTGAAGGAGTAGAGAAGAATAACAAAAAAGAGTGTAATATGCAAGAAAAGAAAAAATTTGGAAGCAAAGAGACTAATTACCTATGAAACGATAATGAAAACAATTAATTAAGAGCAAAGAAGAACAACTCATACCAAACATATGGAGAAGATGATTTTGAACAAATGATAATAATAAGACCTATATGAAATGCAAAGAGAATAAATACCACATGAAATATGATATAAATGAATTAATGTTAATGAATGCGAAGGTGGATTAATAACTTTCTAAGAGAAAGGAAAGAACCAAAATGTTTAAATAAAATGATCAATATAACAACCAGTATATCTAATGTAAAGATACAATGTTAAAAAAATTAAATATAATATATTAAGACCATTCAAATAATGAATACGAAAGACTATTTATAAAGACCATGCTAATACTATGAGTAACCAGAAGAAAGTATAAAGAGAATTCAGATGGAGAAGAAAGAGAGTTACACTGTAAACAGTAACCAGAATTATTAAAAGAAAGGTTTTCAACCATAATTAAATTAAATATATCAGACAAGTTAAGAGTTTTGAAAAAATATATATATAATGAGTATAATAATAATTATGAAGATTTATTAAGATAGAAAATGTGAGATAATCTGAGGGACTACGAAGTGGAGAATCCAAAGATATTTTTATTAGTCGAAAATGAGACTACTTTTTATTTATTTATTCGGTGACTGACTGAAGATAATTCCAGCAGCATTATGTTTTTGAGCAGGGATGGATATGCCTCTGTACTCAATTTATAGAAGTGCTGTATGGCCAGCAGAGAAGTAGCGTACAGTGCCCCTCTGATCTGCCCCAGCCCACGTGATAGGGAATGTTAGGGAATTAATATCCCAAGGATACAACACGAAGTTGATATAGAAAGAAAATGTATTACAATAATAATATATCTCAGAAGACACTAACTATCCGAAAAGGATCAGTAGTAAGACAAGTAACCATATATATAAAATTAATAAAACTCTAATATAAAAAAAGTCGATATAAAAATGGAGAAGAAAATGAATTATAAAAAATGATGAAATTATCATAAGAAATTATTTCATCCATAAACATGTCTGAAATAATTACTTCTGGAGGAGAGCAATCTGTAGCGTGACAGATGTATGCATAATATTGAATGGCAATTGATCATTAGAATAATGAAGTTATAATATTTAAATTTGGAAGAAAGCATTAAGTTTAATATAAATAGATTAATTCATAGCAACTGTGGAAAGAAATCATTATTATAAAGAAAATACAAGTTCAAATAAAAGGAGTTACTAGTGATGAGTCATCCAAGACCAATCTCATAACCAAAGGTTTTCAAGGTATAACCCAGGAAGGTAAAAAAGTAAATAACCAAGCAGTACAGAATATGACCAAACCCACAACGAGGGAGAATAAATAGAATAGAAACCCTAAAATAAGCCAAGATCAACCAATACAGGTTGTGTATTTCTAAAATAAAGAAGAAGATGGAGAAGATCCCAAGAAACCTAATGGCATCAAGAAGAAGATGGAGAAGATACCAATCCCAGAAGGCAGGAGAAAAGAAGACTGATGAAAGAAGAAGAAGGCAGCATCCTGAAGAAGATGTCATGCTCTTATAAAAGACACCCAAATCCCTATATCCCCAAAATAAATATTTAAAAACAAAAGTATAACGAAATAAAAACCACATGTATACAAATTTAAGAGAGAGAAGTGTATAAAGTAAAAGTTGCCTGTGAACTAAGATGAAACAATAATATAGTACCCATGGAACAAATCTCCATTGAAAAAACGCTAACCAATTTATTATGTTGATAAGACTATACGACCATTTAGCATTAACATAATATATAAGTGAAAGTGAACCAGTGATAGTTTTGGGTATTATAAAAAATGAACCTTGTGTTTCATTCTTGGCAATCACAAACATTGGATGCAATGAAATATGCATTTTTCAATGACTTAAAATGTGTACTGTGACAATATGTTGTTCATAAGTCATGAATCTGTTTAAAATAACATTTTGTTTTACATGAAAAAAGAAAAACAGATTTCATTATACTTTTTGAACAATTCATACTATTTATTTATTAATGACAGGGTACAATTCCCCAAAGACAATGTATAAAAGACGGTATAAAAACTGTAGAATCCTACTTATAATAACAGTTAGAAATAAGAATATAAATATAAGGTTTTTATGTATATAGTATAAGAATGTTTAAAAATGTTTTAGATATAAGGCCATTTGTTTGGGTCTGATACAACTAACATCAGAACTATAAAAATAGTTACCACTTGTAAATAGTAGAGAGTAATTAAGATGTTAGTTAGTAAAAAACCTTTTTTATAAACCATGTTTCCATGTTGGAAATGGGGATTTTGTTGCAAAATGTCTGACTTGAAGACAACC
The DNA here is from genome assembly GCA_034769895.1 of Magicicada septendecula. Taxonomy (NCBI): domain Eukaryota; kingdom Metazoa; phylum Arthropoda; class Insecta; order Hemiptera; family Cicadidae; genus Magicicada; species Magicicada septendecula. The sequence goes on along the minus strand of CM068371.1, from coordinate 260,376,028 downwards.
ATTTATTTAAAAAAATATTCTTTATTTTGTTTAACTATTATTTGTATTGTAACCAATACTAATTGTTTTTGTGTAATTTGAAAACATGTTTAATTTATAATACTATATGTAAAAGTCAGAGGGGGTATCACACATCATATATTGTTTGTAAAATATTTTGTAAGAAAAATTGTTAAAAAATCATAGGCCAAAAGAATGGAAACCAAACTTCATCAAAACAGAGAAATTGCTCAATTAAATGCAAATAAACAAAAGAGGTTTAGACAAAATAAACTTGAGATCAAGCCATATAATTGCACATACCATTTAGAGAGATTTTAATAAATATATTCAGAATTATAAATAAAAATAAAAATGACTAAACTCAGAAATTTGGACATGGGAGTCATATATTCCTGAATAATGTTTCAGAATACAACTAATTCAATTAATTACCAGAAAATAAGGGAATATGAACCCTTTAATACAATATAGGATTATTAATATTAAATATAACTGATAAAATGGCTGAATTTATATAATGACAGGAAGTAAATTTTGATGTTTTGACTTTTCAGAGTATACCAAACTGAAAGTAAAATTACTATTTTTTGGTCAGAAAACACTATAAAACGGCATTATTTAATCTGAAAATAAGCTGAATGAACTGAAAGATTAATTTAAATCACATCTAGTGAATAAAATTGACAAATAACCAAAGTTTAGGCATTCATATAGTGAAATAGTAAAGTGTACACAGGATGTGATAATATATTTGAACAATGTTAAGGATAATATTATATGGGCTAAGAGTTTAATTGAAACTAGAGGAAACAGTTAGTTAATTACTGGTATTTGAACGGTTAACATGACATACGTTTGATAACGTGGATAACCTAACCTATAATAGTCATACAAAGCGAGTGTATAGTGCGTTATTGTGAAATCGCGAGTGACTTGTAAAATACTTCTAAAACTATCATATTATAACAGAAACAATCAAGTAACACTCCATAACACAGAACAATATAAATCTACTCCGAAAAACACCACAAAACACTAGAAAACTGTATAATACATTAACCCAAATTAGTGACGGAATCGGAGAAAGTGTTTGAACTAATAATTATACGGATACACTAAATACAACTCAGAAACAGTACACCAATCACTACACAACATTTAACAAGAGATTTGCAGACAAAAGAACAGGAATATTGCCAGAAAATACATTATTTGGAACACTGCAGGAACGAGCAACATTTTGATCAACTTGACGGCGGCCATTTGCTTTGACGATCCCATTGCTTTCTTCTTAGTTCAACTCAGCTGTTTGGTGAAAACAATTATTATATTTACAATTTATTATTCAATGTCTGTGTTTATTAATAACTATTAATTTGATTGTAACGTTATACTTTTTAAATATTAGCCCGATTTCTCTGACTTTGGTAATAACTGGCTGTTTAAAGAACCCTATATAATTTTTATATCATATACTTGTAACTTTTTTCGATATCCTGAGAATCGATACTAATCGATAAGAGTCAATATTGCTATTACTTAATAAAACATTAATACTTTTCAATACTTAATAGTTCTTTATTTCTTCAATAATACTAATTACCAATAAGATAATTCTAATTGATAATCTACAAGGACTTTACCACCCGTAAGTGAAGATAACCTAAAAAATAAAACGGTAAACAAGTATCGATTGGTTTGAAGACAGTCTTATGAGTGGTGATAGCTTATTTAAAATATACTAAAACTTTAATAAAAATTTTCAGAAGAGCATTACACTGTTTAAAACTTCACAGCCCTATATTAATTAACTGATCCTAATTAATTAATTAAGAAAATTAAAAAAAAATTTTAATAATTATTTTTTTTAAACAATTTTTTTTTAAATTTCCTTCAAAACAATAAATTTTGTTTTGAAACTTTCGGCGAAGTTGAACATATATATTCCTTCATCAACTTTACGCTACTCGACCGGTCTTGCTACCATTGGGACTCGACCAGCTGGGAAACTTAAGGAAGTGTTTCAGGCCAGTAAGACGTCGAGAGACACACCAATTACACACCAATTAAACAGATTACATTGGACTTGATTACATCGGAGTCTCACATACTCCACAATAGTTTTATATCATCAACACACATCAATATTTATTAATTAATTTATTACACAGTATGAGTAACAGTACTTGACAGTTGTATTCCCCCAAGTCCCACGATATTACTGTTACCACATAAAATAATAAGTGTATAAAACTTTTACCATAATAATGGTGATATTAAATTTCAGTAGTAATAACAATTCACTATTACTAATATATTACTTGTACTAGTGACAATTAATGTATATATTTCTATTATAAAAGTCGGAAAAGTCAGTTGTTGTTGTTGTTGTTCTTCTTCTTCTTCTTCTTCTTCTTCTTCTTATTATTATTATATTAGTATCAAAACATTTAAAGTCGGCAGGAAAGAAACAAATCTTAGACATAAGGACAAGCAGACTGTAAGGCATAGTTTGGTTCAGACATGAGCCTACGTATTACTGACTGTGTAATGGAAAACGGTACACAATTAAAAACACTGTAATATGTAAAAACAAACATTAAGTATCTGGAATAACTGATCTAGAAAGTGTCAAAACTCTATAACGACTTTAAAAATCGAGAAAAATCCGGTGGCTCCGAAATTATTTTATGCCTCAATGGTCATATTAGCTGCAACCTCCATACAGTGAAGATGGTGAGTTAGTTACGTAGATTCTTTTGTTTTTTCAAATAGTGAGAAACGGCACTGAGTGAAATTCCCTACATTAGCAGCTTCCTTAACACAAATACAAACGGACAAAGTATACAGTTTACTATTATTACTTTGAAAGTCATATTATTTTTTAACGTTATCGTGTAAATTATATTATTATAGATATTTAAGGAGTATTACCACAGTACAAAATGTTTGTAAACAACGTTCACGACAAAGAAATTTGCAGTTTTAAGCACAACACGTCGCCTGAAATTAAAACAAGCAAATAAGAAGACAAACAACAATGCCAATGCCACTAAAGTAAATGTTATTACGCGGGCGGTTTAATACGGGAAGAGTAGCTATAGCATAATGTAAACTGACCACAATTCGACTTCCAATGACCGTAAACGTAATGAGTTATTCAACGACCCATTTAACGAATACAACATTGAAGACAATTCAACAACATGATGATTTGATGTATTAGATCGAACATTTCTTCAAATATCTTCTTCTTCTCTTCAAGGATTTGGTTATATAAACCTGTTCCGGCACCCATCTCATCCTCGAACGACCCACGTCTTTCTACCAATGGTTTTTATAGTCCAGACCATACTTCGAGGCTACTTGTACTACAAGTATTATAAAGTTTAACATCAATAGGTTAATGGCTTATTGCACAGCTCCCTACCAGGAGGACCAGAGACTCTTCTGTCAGGGTCACTATACCTTAGCCGAAAGGCTAGTGTTTTTGGGACGCAGGAGATTCGTCCTCACCCTTCTCTTTCCGAGACAGGAAAGGGAAGTATTAGTGGCTTTGTATTAGTTATTCTGATACTGAACGTTTCTTAGTATTTCCAGTGCTCGCCTATCGGCATCACCATCACCACCACCTCTAAGATCCTAAGCCACCCAAAATTAAGAATTAGAATGGAAAACGGAAGACACCCAAGCCCTCGAGTACTCTAATAGCGTCGGGGTCAGAAACGAACACGAGTCAGTCAAGAGAGATTAGACAGAAATGACTAAAGGAAGGGTTCTCACCCAAGACAAGTTGAAGCAAAGTGAGAATCCAGCACATCGGAATTGCCAAACCCGTATCCACAAGATGTGGACCCCTGATTTATTCTTCAAATATAAACATATATGTTGGTACTCAGTTCTATAGGCCGTAACAACTCGCACTTGCATACAACTGTAACACCTACAACCTATCCGATTGTTATTATTATTATCTACTTACCTTAAAGACTTTTGTCTAAAACTTGGATTCGTGTTCCAAGTTTTCCCGTTTCATGTATAAGCATATTCGTTGATCCTGAGCGGTCGTCTGTGTCCTACACATTGGAACATTCCTTTCAATTCGATTTTATTCTCTCTCTCTCTCTCTCTCTCTCTCTCTCTCTCTCTCTCTCTCACACACACACACACACACACACACACACACACACACACACACACACACACAATCGAAACCCTATTACCATTCGGCGTGGGTTAAATAAACTTTGCGTATTCACAACATTCTGTCCACGTTACTCCACGTTTGTCTGGGTCTTCTTGTTACATTTTTCTCGATTTTCGCTTCCCAAATTCATCTTACTGGTATTGTCCTTTCCAACCGTTGTGTAATAAGCCCCACATGTCGACTGTCGTTCTTCTGGAAATTCAACTGCACATCGTATACTTGAGTCTCATTCAATTTCTGTTTTCCATACACTACGTTTCCTCGCAACAGCTTCTTAGGTACTCAACCGTTTCTATTTTGCTTTCATGTTCTCAATCAATACCCAAGACTCTCCCATAACAAAGGAGGAGGTCTACAAATCGCATAGTATGACTGTTTATAAATCGTTTTTCGTATGATTTCTTTCTTATTAGTACACTTAATGTTTATCTCTTCTGACGATTTCCGTAACCATGATTGTTTTTATTCCAACATTTTGGAACGGTGTGAACTGGGCCGTTTCATCTCTTATATTTTTATATTCAACACTTTGTTCCCTTATAGCCACTAACTTCGTTTTGCTTTCGTTTATTTTTATTCGTTCCTCTACCAACACTGTTTTACACTTCTAGCAATCTTTAATTATTATTTCACATTTTTGAACAAAAGCTTCAACCAAGACTGCCCCTTCTTTGCATATTTAGGAGTCCTGCATTTTATCATTTCATGTACACGATTCACGATAATTTAATTAGAAACATTTTATTACAATCGGGAGGAGATACTATCTGCCCGTCTAACCACTCAACTAACTGTGTTCGTAACCGCCCATGTTCGTTAGTTAGCAAGAGGCCGTTTGTAACTACACGACATCTTATGTTAACGTTGGACTAATTAACTATATTATACTTACCCACACACAACATAATATCACCGTTAGGTAGTTGCTTATGACTTAAGGCCGCATTTGGCATATAAAAAGAACTGGAACGGAAGAAAATGCAAATGCTACATTCTCTCAGAAAGAATACTTTCTCACGACACCAAATGGTGCAAGGTCGCAGACAGATATTCTGAAAAAGGGTACCTGGACAATGAGCTGACATCCACACCCTATGAAGATACTAAATGCTCACAAGTGGGTTACCTCGCCATGCTCAGCTCGATGTCCTAAAACCGGCAGTTCATGTCCTAAATACGATTTTTCTACAAGATTATTCTGCAGATCAGTGAAAAGGGATATGTGTCTAAGCGTCTACGCAGGGGTGAAAATGAACGATTTACAGTTCATTCCTGGAGCTACGGTAAAGGTAACTTTGCATAATGTCTTTCCTACTACGGACATTATGTACAAAGAGGACAGAAACATAGCGTGTGTTACCGTGAACATTATTTAACCGCAAAAGACATAAACACTATACAACGGACGGCAACTACAAACCAATTATTTAGTTCACTCAATCGCTTTGACCCAGACTGTTTTCCAGGAATCGGATATTTTTACGATGTACACGCTCCATGTAAAATATGTTGACACGGCGCCAAGTAATTTCTTCCTGTACGAATGCCTAAAGTTCCTTATAAAGCTCTGTAACATTTACTTATCTGATTACTCGCGTCTGTTGGCACCATGTGCAAATATTGGGTAAATTTATATCCACGTTGAGGTCAATCCCGTGCGGCTGAAGCTTGACGCTTTCTCTTCATTTACATATACATTTATTTTATTTAAAATCTACCAGTTTTAGTATTCATCGGCATCGAGCAAACGCATTTCTTATTGCGTAAAATCTTAAATTATTCGAGTACTATGGGTAGCCTGAGGAGGTTACCAGAGAGATTTATGACGACAAAAAAATGAGATCCGTGATTTAATTAGACACGATGAAACCTTATGAGAAATATAAATTCAATTATGACATTTTGACCAGAATTTTAATTCAATGATTCGTTAAATTTTTTTATGTAAGAACCGCTTTTTCACACTCATAATAATAGCAAATACTCAACAGCAGGTGATAGATGATTTCACAGTACACGGAACTGTCATCAGCCCCTAACAAATACAATCTTGGATATGTTCTGATGACATCAATACTAAGAGCTTACCGTAAGTATTGATTAAGAAGATCAACACGTTTCTATCAGTTAAATACAATTTCGTGACTAAATAGACTCCAAGTGGTAATTGTACATAATTGTAATTAATAAAGTTCGTGCAGAATAAATCGATCGAGCACACGATACGCAGAGGAATTTAGTATATGTTGGCAATGCACTATGTATGTTAAATTACGAGCACATCTATAGCTGGTAGATGTGCTATAGCACATCGGACGCGAATTGTCTCAAAGACAATTAATTCTACCGGAAAACGAATATAAGAAAAAACCAATTCCGCGATATTTATTTCTCCACAGTTCTAAACAAGCATTTACAGGTGTATTCAGACCTTAATGCACGTAGAAGGCAGAATCTAATTGTGTATTGGGTTTTAAACACGACGTGCATTAGAAACACTACATACAAATTACAACTTAATCGCAAAATAACTGAACAAAAAAAAACTTCATCAAATTACACTACTTCAGAAATCAGAAACTTACAATGGCGGGCATCTACGGTCTTGAAGCCATAACAGAAAGTGGAAGTCCGACCAATTGTGGGCAATCCACCGATGCCAGTCAAGGGTGGCCAACTTGTCTCTCACCACTTTACTCAAGTTATATGCTTGCACCCCTATGGTTCTTAAGTTTCATAATTTTCGTAAGCAGTAACATCGTTGCAATAGAGCAACCGGCAAGAAAGCTTTCAGCAACTGTCGTCACCGACACACAACTCAATATTTGTCATTTCGTGGTGACAGCCTTCACCTTTCTTGAAACAAACAATGTTGCGTTTTTTAGCGTTGTGCGCTGGGAAAACATATCTCCGTATTACCCCAACGTTGTAAATAATTACTATCAATTAAGTTTCTCTATGTAATACTACATTTCTATGACAACAACAATTATTATTATTAAAACTTGATATAGTTTCCCTAAATGAACTCATTCAGAATTATAGAAAGTGCTGGAAACATCATCTACAAAGAATTGACAACACCCGCTTTCCGAAGCTGGCTTACGAGTATGAGCCGGTTGGAAGATCTGCAGGCTGGGCAGTCACAAGATGGCGGGAGGAGTCATGAGGCCGGAACAGGAGGAATCCTATCAATGAAGTGATGATGATGATGATTAAAAATAATTTACAATATAGGTCTACTTAAACAGTAACGCTACAATAAATGAACATATTCGCATTATAATCGTAGGAGAGAACGTTTTCCGAAATTAGAGTAGAAGTCAATGGAACTTCCCACCACTACTACAAAGTCCGAAGTTAACGGAATACGCAAGAATCTTTGCTCAGCTGTTGTTAGCAGAAGTACAATCACCCCTTTACTCCTTCGTATTCATTCCACAACAAAACAGCAGCAGACTAATGACACTAGACGATTTCATAATCTCTGCATTCGTCCATTACTTAGTCCACGTATCCAGACAAAGAACATTGTACACGTTCTTTGTATCCTTCGCTCTGTCTGTTTCATTTCGGCACACGACTAGATTTACCCAACACCCTCACTCCCATATCATATATCCAATATATTGTGTAGCCACATATGAAGGAATAAACATTAACTACAAATTTGTTGCTTATGCTTTTCTTGTGTATAATAAGCCTTCCATAACATGTTTACTGATGGACTTATCTTTATCTGCGTGTCCAAGACTTGCAATGCATCTACGACAAGACATTTGATTCTTGTTAAACTTTGGGCTGTTTGTTGCAAAACTACATACTTTTAGAAATTATTTAAAAACAGTAAAACGGTCAGTTCTATGGTTTGAAACTGAAAGACCGTTAATATTTAACGAGACTAGGGTGAGACGTTATTATCTTTATTTGACCTTTGAGGAGCAGAAGTGAAATAAAAGTCGTATTGCATTATGTCCCATTTCGGTTTCGTAAAGTTTATTATTTACCCCTGGCTAAATAGAAAATGCAGAAAAAAATAAAAGAGTGCTTGACGTTTGACGGAACGAGCTCCATACACGATACCTTACTCCGCTCTCGTGTTATTGTCGTCTAGGGAGGAACTGTAAAACAGAATACGAAGCCGGCACGTTTCTAAATAAACTATGAGCTAAGAACAAGGAGAGGGAACTGACATGTTCGCGAGAAAATTTACTTAACCTTGTGCTACAGATAAACTATTCTGTATTTTCCCCTCCAGTTCTCATTATTTCCATTCCTTGTTATCACTATTATTCCCTACCTACGGTTAATCCCCTCCACCAATCACAAAATTTCTGTAGTGCGAGTAACCGTTGTGGAAGCCAAAGCCAATAAATGAACAGCCGCGAAAATGAATTTGATTACACGCCAAATAAGTAATTCGTTAATGCTTCTTACACGAGTAGCTGCACAAGAAACCTAAACGATTCATAGTTTTATGGATTATTAATAATTCCCTGCGTGCAATTCAATTGCAAATGTGTTTGCAATTCTAATCAAGTTAATTTTATCTATTTTGAATTACGTACAGTTCAGCCGAAATTCTTGGAATATGTCGTTTGTGTGGTTTTTTCCTCCACCTACCAAAAATCGGGTGACAACGACATTCGGAAAGCCACTGGCATAAATAAATAGGTTTAGATTCAAGAGACTGGTTTGGACCAGAACCAAGACTGAAGAGAAATAAGAAGAATATAGACAGCGGAAAAAATTACCACTAAGAGTCTGATTCCATGTCGAAAATCAATCAATGTACAATTTAATGTTTATACAATTCAGTGTAATGTTTGTGTGTATCTATGTGACGACATCGCACGAAAACCGCTGTCACAACAAAATTAACAAAATTTTCAGATTAGTCCAGAGTTACTCCAATTCATGAAATATAAACGAATCAAAGACATCGAACTGTTTTAATTTTCAAGTTCTAAAGTAAATTCAACACTAAGCTGCGTATATTTTAATGAAAATGTACTCTACACAGCAAATGGTAGAAGAGTTCTAGGTAACAACAATCAAGTAAGGGAAATTTTCTTAACTTTAGGAACTATTCAAAATTTTAGGAATTATGAGTTGTTATTACTGCAGACAACTGCATTCATTGTTTAATGTAATGTTGTGAAACTTCACACACACACACACAACGAAATGCAAGTATTAAATGATGTTCACCGAGATTTTCCTTAAGACAGCTTTAGCAAAAAAATTAAACAAACTGGTATTCAACATTACTATTGAGTTGTTTCACCTCATTCAAACGTACTTTTAGATCTTATTATTTAAATAAAATATCAAATACTTTTAAAAGTACAGAGTGCATCGAGCAATAAAATATTATCTAATGCAGCTGAAATCAACAATACAAAGACTAATTTGACTGAGAGTCTGTAAAGCGATTCACCAATAACTTTAAGCCTCATCAATTACCTTAATTCACATCAAGGCGCAAGACTACATGTTTAAAAGGCATCATTATTGTAATCATCGTGACAGCTATCATAATGACGATCAAAATACAAAAATTAGCGATCTTAAGATTCTTATCTGAATTTAACCCAGATCCCCTCTATAAAGACTGTTACATTTAATTTTAAAATTGAGCTGAAAAGTGCGTTCCAATTCCTATTCAAATTTATAATCAGCTTTAAATACTGTACAGTACAAGGGAATCAAATACACGGATTTTACATTCGTATCCAATTTACTGACACGTATCCTGCTACCTCTTACACGTAATGAAGGCATCACAAAATATTTTATTGCTAATGCAACACGAAGTCGGTATTTTATACGGCAAAGTAATTACAAATTTCTCGTTGTTGTGAAACTTCATATTTTCTTGGTTGCTTGTATTTCAGACAGTACAAAAATCTCATGGATAAAGTATAGGAAACTTTCTAGTTCAGGCCACTTAAATTAGCGAGTGGTTTGCGTCTGACGCTTGATATTACAGTCTACTGCACTGCACTAAATGTCAAGGTCGAGCCGCAGGTTGGGTGTTTTTAATGGCAGATCTCTACACAATGCGATACTAATAGGAAGCTTAATAATCTTGTTACTACGACGTCGATTAGAAACCAAGTGAGGTCTACGCCTACAATTTGCAACTCACGTGGTCATCGCGTATCTCATGTGTAAAGCATTATCAAAAATCGGATGGAGAACCATACATGACTTCCATCCCTTAAATTTATATTTAAAATCATTTAAATATTAATTAAATAAGTGGATGCTTGAGTTCTGAAGAAATTACGTATCAGCTAAAGTGGTACCACCATGTCAGGTGGATTAAGACTATCCTCAACCTTCGTGAGGAAGGACTGTACTTTTGGATAAAATGTCTGTAGGTCGAACGAAGAGCTAGCTAAAGGTAGCTGCGATCTGATTCCTGTAATGAAATTGGACTCTCGCTGCGAGGGGCCGAGGGATGTCTATAAAGTTATCAAAGTCGTTCCTGTCAATACTATACTAGTCATTTTTCTTTTTACTTCCATATTCCTTAAGGAATGGAAGTATGGTGATGGCAAAAAAAATCGTGTTCGAGATTATTGCAGATTCTGATTCTACTACACTCAAAACATGAAAAAAAGTCGTTTTCCGAAAAGTGTCTGTGTGTGTGTGTCTGTCTGTCTGTCTGTCTGTAGATTTTTTTTCTTTGGCAAACGATAACTGCCGCAAAATCAAACAGAATCAAATAATTTTTTGCATGCAGCCCTGATTTGTAGAGTACTCAAGACCTATTGTTTTTGGTGAAGATCGGTTAAGGGAAAGGGGTAGTTTACCTGTAACGTTTTATGTTTTAACAAGGGTATTTCCTATGGCAAACGATAACAGCCGCAAATTCAAACAGAATCAAACGATTATTTGCATACAGCCCTAAATTGAAGAGTTCTCAAGACCTATTGTTTTTGGTGAAGATCGGTTGAGGGAAAGGGGTAGTTTACCTGCAACGTTTTTTTAACAAGGGTATTTTCTATGGCAAACGATAACAGCCGTAAATTCAAACAGAATCAAATAATGTTTTGCATACAGCCCTGATTTGTAGAGTACTCAAGACCTATTGTTTTTGGTGAAGATCGGTTGAGGGGAAGGGGTAGTTTACCTGCAACGTTTTTTTATCAAGCGTATTCTCTATGGCAAACGATAACAGCCGCAAATTGAAACAGAATCAAATAATTTTTTGCATACGTCCCTGAATTGTAGAGGTCTCAATGACTTTCGATTTTGGTGAAGATCGGTTAAGGGGAAGGGGTAGTTTACCTGCAACCTTTTACGTTTTAACAAGAGCAAAGTACTTGAAAATTTATTTAAACTTTTTGAAACAATGGTAATTGTTAAAAATAAAATAATTTTCTTGCCAGGCAATAAAACTATAATTTTTTCATTTTAATGTAATATAATATTTTTCATTTAATACAGCAATAAAAAGGCAGGTACGACACAGCCTGGCTGTTTGGCTGAAAATGATTTTAAATATAAATCTTAGAATATGGAAGTAATGTATGGTTCTCCATACCGATATTTTAAAATCGAGTCTTGATTTCTTTCTTTCCATTTGTCTTCTGATTTCCTGAACGACTATTCTGTTCACCCGTATAATTATAAATTTCTCAGCAAAACATTTCTTCCTTAATACGTTTGTGTCTCCTGTTTAACACCCACCATTCTGATCCATGTCATAACGCTATATTCCACACTGGCTAGTAAATAACTAGCCATCAGGGAGGTCAAAATATTTTCAAGGAGGGGCAAACAATTTTCCAAAGGAGAAAAATATTTATATATTTTTCATACATACACATATGCACATATTAGTTTATAATTCTCATATCATAATAGAAATAAGTACACAGATTGTATTAATTGCTTTAATACAACAACACTGCCCAGCGATCCACAGGAAGCAAATCGATGTCCATCTTTTCGGCTTGCACGCGTTGTGTTGGTGTGGGTTTCGGCACTTTCCATTTAAAAAGCGTGCAAACATAAGAAAATAAAGATGAGTGAGGCGAGAAACGACGCGAATTTTGTATGTGTGTGTGTGTCCTGCCAGCCTTTTTATTGCGGTAATCACAATAATAAAACTTTGGAAAAGTAAACATTACATAATTGACATATGCTTGCCTGCCAGGAACGATATATTATTTTCACTCATACGTGATTTAAATTAAAATGAAAAATATAGAATTTTGTTGAAGTGAAATGAAATGTTTCCATAGAAACTACTTCTTTGTTGTCAATAACGTAGTACACATATAAAACTTATAAAAATTTACCTCCTCCATCATCAACTACCATTTTACTTTATAAAAAAAAATCCTCCTACCCCCTTCAACTACCCTTTTCATTTATAGATATTTCATCTACCTTTCTACAGTGGATTATTACGACCTTCTTTTCAGGATACTTTATTTATCAAAATTAAGCACTTTACTCTTGTTAAAACATAAAACGTTGCATGTAAACTACCCCTTTCCCTTAACCGATCTTCACCAAAAACAATAGGCCTTGAGTCCTCTACAATTCAGGGCTGTATGCTAAAAATTATTTGATTCTGTTTGAATTTGCGGCTGTTATCGTTTGCCATAGAAAAACTTCTACACACAGACACTTTTTGAAATATCGGTATGGAGAACCATACATGACTTCCATATTCTAAGATTTATATTTAAAATCATTTTCGAAATGAAATATTACCATAGAAACTACTTCTTTCTACTTACTGCTTCAGCCTTAACCACAGTACTGTGGTCACTAACGTATACCACCTCACGTTATCGCACTCGATTTTCACTGATGATGGAAGTCGATGGCATTGCCGAAACGTCTGGTTTTGTAGAAAACATTGGACTACGGCCAAATATCCCGGGAAGGAATTTTAACAAAAACTACTTCTTTGTTGCCGATAACGTTGTACACATATATATAAAATATATACATAAAATTAATGGCTTGTATAAGTTAATGATTGATCTCCATTAAGTAGTGCTCAAGTTTCCAAAGTTTTAATATTATGATGTCCGTAATTAAAACATCAGAGCAGGTTTAGTGTGAATGAGGGTACACTGTGGACAAAAATTTTCAACATTTCCTATTGAGCGTTGCTTAGAGTAAAGCTGCGAATCTACAGTGTATGTTTCACAGAACAAACACGCGAAAAAGAAGGAGCGCTCCGAAGTCACTCATGGGCCCTCAGCATCTTGCAGAGGGATCATTCCCTAAAGACGAAAAGTCTGTCTATGAATCGTTCCTCTGTAAACACGTGCAGTTACATTGCCCAGCGATCCACAGGAAGCAAATTGATGTCCATTTTTTCGGCTTGCACGCGTTATGTTGTGTGGGTTTCGGCACTTTCAATTTAAAAAGCGTGAAATGTAAGAAAATAAACATGAGTGAGGCCAGAAATAACGTGAATTTTGTGTGTGTGTGTGTGTGTGTGTCGTACCTGCCTTTTTATTGCTGTAGGCATAATAATGAAATGGAAACCTAAACATTACATAACTGAGATATGCTTACCTGCCACGAACGATATATTATTTTATACATGGAGGAGTTCAGTGACATACACACGTACAGAAGAATTATATATATAAAGATATTAACTCATACATAATTTACATTAAAATGAAAAAATTATAATTTTATTGCCTGGCAACAAAATTATTTTATTTTTAACAATTACCATTGTTTCAACAAGTTTAAATGAATTTTCAAGTACTTTACTCTTGTTAAAACGTAAAAGGTTGCTGGTAAACTACCCCTTCCCCTTAACCGATCTTCACCAAAATCGAAAGTCCTTGAGACCTCTATAATTCAGGGACGTATGCAAAAAATTATTTGATTCTGTTTGAATTTGCGGCTGTTATCGTTTGCCATAGAAAATACGCTTGATAAAAAAACGTTGCAGGTAAACTATCCCTTCCCCTTAACCGATCTTCACCAAAAACAATAGGTCTTGAGTACTCTACAAATCAGGGCTGTATGCAAAAAATTATTTGATTCTGTTTGAATTTGCGGCTGTTATCGTTTGCCATAGGAAATACCTTTGTTAAAACATAAAACGTTACAGGTAAACTACCCCTTTCCCTTAACCGATCTTCACCAAAAACAATAGATCTTGCGAACTCTGCAATTTAGGGCTGTATGCAAATAATCTTTTGATTCTGTTTGAATTTGCGGCTGTTATCGTTTGCCATAGAAAATACGCTTGATAAAAAAACGTTGCAGGTAAACTATCCCTTCCCCTTAACCGATCTTCACCAAAAACAATAGGTCTTGAGTACTCTACAAATCAGGGCTGTATGCAAAAAATTATTTTATTCTGTTTGAATTTGCGGCTGTTATCGTTTGCCATAGGAAATACCTTTGTTAAAACATAAAACGTTACAGGTAAACTACCCCTTTCCCTTAACCGATCTTCACCAAAAACAATAGATCTTGCGAACTCTGCAATTTAGGGCTGTATGCAAATAATCTTTTGATTCTGTTTGAATTTGCGGCTGTTATCGTTTCCCATAGGAAATACCCTTGTTAAAACATAAAACGTTACAGGTAAACTACCCCTTTCCCTTAACCGATCTTCACCAAAAACAATAGGTCTTGAGAACTCTACAATTCAGGGCTGTATGCGAAACATTATTTAATTCTGTTTGAATTTGCGGCTGTTATCGTTTGCCAAAAAAAAAAATTTCCCTTGATAAAAAAAACCCGTTGCAGGTAAACTACCCCTTTCCCTCAACCGATCTTCACCAAAAACAATAGGTCGTGAGTACTCTACAAATCAGGGCTGTATGCAAAAAATTATTTGATTCTGTTTGAATTTGCGGCAGTTATCGTTTGCCATAGAAAAAAAATCTACACACAGACACACAGACAGACACATAGACACGCAGACAGACACACATACACTCAGACAGACAGACACACACACAGAGACTTTTCGGAAAAAGACTTTTTTTCATGTTTTGAGTGTAGTAGAATCAGAATCTGCAATAATCTCGAACACGATTTTTTTTGCCATCACCATACTTCCATTTCCTTAAGGAATATGGAAGTAAAATATCGGTATGGAGAACCATACATGACTTCCATATTCTAAGATTTATTTTTAAAATCATTTTCGAAATGAAATATTACCATAGAAACTACTTCTTTCTACTTACTGCTTCAGCCTTAACCACAGTACTGTGGTCACTAACATATACCACCTCAAGTTATCGCACTCGATTTTCACTGATGATTGAAGTCAATGGCATTTCCGAAACGTCTGGTTTTGTAGAAAACATTGGACTACGGCCAAATATCCCGGGAAGGAATTTTAACAAAAACTACTTCTTTGTTGCCGATAACGTTGTACACATATATATAAAATATCGGTATGGAGAACCATACATGACTTCCATAGTCTAAGATTTATTATTAAAATCATTTTCGAAATGAAATATTATCATAGAAACTACTTCTTTCTACTTACTGCTTCAACCTTAACCGCAGTACTGTGGTCACTAACATATACCACCTCACGTTATCACACTCGATTTTCACTGATGATGGAATTCAATGGCATTGCCGAAACGACTGGTTTTGTAGAAAACATTGGACTACGGCCAAATATCCTGGGAAGGAATTTTAACAAAAACTACTTCTTTGTTGCCGATAACGTTGTACACATATATATAAAAAACATGCATAAAATTAATGGCTTGTATAAGTTAATGATTGATCTCCATTAAGTAGTGCTCAAGTTTCCAAAGTTTTAATATTATGATGTCCGTAATTAAAACATCAGAGCAGGTTTAGTGTGTATGAGGGTTCACCGTGGACAAAAATTTTAAACATTTCCTATTGAGCGTTGCTTAGAATAAATCTGCGAATCTACAGTGTACGTTTCACAGAACAAACACGCGGAAAAGAAGGAGCGCTCCGAAGTCACTCATGGACCCTCAGCATCTTGCAGAGGGTTCATTCCCTAAAGACGAAAAGTCTGTCTATGAATCGTTCCTCTGTAAACACGTGCAGTTACACTGCCCAGCGATCCACAGGAAGCAAATCGCTATCCACGATGGACACTTTTTCGGCTTGCATGCGTTATGTTGGTATGGGTTCGGCACTTTCCATTTAAAAACCGTGCAAATGTAAGAAAATAAACATGAATGAGGCCAGAAATAACGCGAATTGTGTGTGTGTGTGTGTGTGTGTGTGTGTCTTCCCTGCCTTTTTATTGCGGTAGTGATAATAATAAAATGGAAACGTAAACAGTACATAACTGAGATATGCTTGCCTGCCACGCACGATATATTTTCTCTTATACATGACTAGCAGAATGCCCGTGCTTCGCTAAGGAGTTTCACGTTGTACGTAATGAAAATGTTAGTTTAATTAATAAAGTTTAATTAAAGTAGGCTTCTTAAAAATAAATAGCTGTTGCCCACAACTTCGTTCGCGTGGTCTTCAATTTAATGCGATAATATATTTAGAACAGAATCTATTCTATTGGGTTGCCATAGTAACCAGATCTAATAGTTTTTTAAGACCGCAAAGGACCCCCCAGAGGATCGTATCCAAAAAAACACCTGTCCTATGTTGGTTCTCCCGTTGCGTAAAATATTTGTGCCAAGTTTGGTTGAAATCGGTCCAATGGTTTAGGTGGAGACGTGGAAGACCCCAAAGGACCCCCCAAAGGATCGTATCGAAAAAAACACTTGTCCTATGTTGGTTCTCCCTTTGCGTAAAATATTTGTGCCAAGTTTGGTTGAAATCGGTCCAGTGGTTTAGGAGGCGATGAGGAAGACCCCAAAGAACCCCAAAAAGGACCCCATCGAAAAAACACCTATCCTATGTTGGTTCTCCCGTTGCGTAAAATATTTGTGCCAAGTTTGGTTGAAATCGGTACAGTGGTTTAGGAGGAGATGTGGAAGAAACCTTCGCGGACGTGCGCACAACAACTCACCGAAGTTTCATCGCAATCGGATGAATGGTATAGGAACGCATACGGGACAAACAAAGAAACATTCATTTTTATACGTATATAAGATGTAAACTATACCACTTACTTGACATAAACCGTGATAGCTAAGCTAATGTACAACATATATGTATTAATTATACACATAAATGTTCCTCGATAGACACTCTATCTATTGGCGAAAACTTGAATAAAATCCGTTCAGTACTTCCTGAGATTAGCGATTTCAAACACAGAGAGAAAACGGACCGACTTTACTTTATACTATGTACAGATATACATTAAAATGAAAAAATTATAATTTTATTGCCTGGCAACAAAATTATTTTATTTTTAACAATTACCATTGTTTGAAAAAGTTTAAATGAATTTTCAAGTACTTTATTCTTGTTAAAACGTAAAAGGTTGCAGGTAAACTACCCCTTCCCCTTAACCGATCTTCACCGAAATCAAAAGGCCTTGAGTCCTCTACAATTCAGTGAAGTATGCAAAAAATTATTTGATTCTGTTTGAATTTGCGGCTGTTATCGTTTGCCATAGAAAATACCCTTGATAAAAAAACGCTGCAGGTAAACTACCCCTTTCCCTTAACCGATCTTCACCAAAAACAATAGGTCTTGAGAACTCTGCAATTTAGGGCTGTATGCAAATAATCTTTTGATTCTGTTTGAATTTGCGGCTGTTATCGTTTGCCATAGGAAATACCCTTGTTAAAACATAAAACGTTACAGGTAAACTACCCCTTTACATTAACCGATCTTCACCAAAAACAATAGGTCTTGAGAACTCTACAATTCAGGGCTGTTTGCGAAACATTATTTGATTCTGTTTGAATTTGCGGCTGTTATCGTTTGCCAAAAAAAAAAAATTTTCCTTGATAAAAAAAAACTGTTGCAGGTAAACTACCCCTTTCCCTCAACCGATCTTCACCAAAAACAATAGGTCGTGAGTACTCTACAAATCAGGGCTGTATGCAAAAAATTATTTGATTCTGTTTGAATTTGCGGCAGTTATCGTTTGCCATAAAAAAAAATCTACACACAGACAGACAGACAGACACACACACAGACACTTTTCGGAAAACGACTTTTTTTCATGTTTTGAGTGTAGTACAATCAGAATCTGCAATAATCTCGAACACGATTTTTTTTGCCATCACCATACTTCCTTTCATGTTTTGATGGTAGTACAATCAGAATCTGCCGTTATCTCGAACACAATTTTTTTCGCCATGACCATACTTCCATTTCCTTATGGAACATTGAAGTAAAAAGGGTGAAAAGGGCACGGGTTAGGACTTACTTGACGCGTGTCTATCGAGATTTAACAAATCTAATATAACGGAAAAAATGAACTGTGCTCGCCATGCCGGTACAGGAGCACTGCCTGACGAATTATCAATTTATGTATTTGATATAATTTGTCACAACGTCGCATTTTACTTAACCGACTTAAAACGTAACAGCAGAGTACAGAACATAAGTTGGTCCAATGTACTAAAGAACATTTCATAAAACGTTCAGTCACCCTGTTATTAAGTTAAATCTCCACAATAGGTTTACAAATATTTCCATACACGTGTAGTGTAGTGGAAGGATTCTTCTTGAGCACTACAGCTCAACGTGAGCCCTGGCTACCAACACCAATCTTCTCCAAAGTCTCCTATTCATTGCCAACTCAGTGTAAACCATCGCATCCTTTCTTCTGAGATCTTCTAGCACATCATCCAATCATCTTATCCCAGGTCGGTCCCTCTTTCCACTTTTACAGACTTGCGCCCTCAGGATTTTCTTTGGCATACGTTGATCATCCATCCGTTCTAGGTGGTCTAGCCATTGTATTCGTTGAGCCTTTATGAATCTTACAATATCCTCATGATTGAATAGCTCATCTATCTCCTGGTTATTTCTTATTCTCTATTCGTCGGCGTGTTTAACCGGGCCATAATCACGTCTTATAACGTTTCTTCCAAACCTTCTTAGTGTATCTTGTTCCTTTTTTATCAGTGTCCATGTCTCGCCTCCAAAAGTAACAACCAGTCGGATAAGTGTCTTATATATTTTTATTTTGTGTTACGACTAATGAGTTTGCTTCTCAATAGTCTGCTGTTGGCATAACGTGCCCTACTTCCTATCTGATCCTGTCGTGTATTGTCGTGTTTCTGGACCCTTCATTGTCTACCCTTCAGACTCAACTCTGATTCCAAATGTCTCCTTTTTTGCCTTTTGTCTTTGGGTTTTTCTTTACTATTTCAGTAAAACAGGTACTCAGTATAATCACGTGCTTCGACTACAGGAATGTCCACAACGTTCTCGCCTTTTATTCCGTTGTTGTACAAGTTTATTATTGTTGTCCCTTCATCAGATTCTATGCATTCTCCCGCAGCAACAGTGTCAACCGATGTAGTTGTTTATTCCTCAGCCGTTCGTTGTCTCTGTTGCACACTGTCCATGATCTAAAGCCATGCACATCCACGTCCCACACAGACATTTTTCTAGTTCTAATTCTAATGTGTTTGGAGGTTGGTAGCTTCTTCTTTTTAATAAAATCTGATTTGTGCCACGTTACACGAGAATTAATGTCTTCAGTGGACTTTACATGCGCTGAAACTCTGACAACCACGTTATCAGACGTCTCAACTTTACACCTCTCAGACGAGTATTATTTGTGGTGTTTACTAATCGCATACAGACGATTAGCCGCAGGATATTTAAAAAGAACAGTAGGACAAAAAAAAATGAAAATTTGACAAGATCACACCGGTTTTATTATAAGGGCGCCTAATTTAGACGATACTAATAAACAAGAAAAATAACTGAGGAATCAGACATGACATTCTTACGAAAGGCGAAAGGTTTTACCAGAATGGAATGCTTAAGGAACGTACGTACAAGATAAACTGGTTTCAACAGCATTATTATTGGCATACGAGACTATCGGATGAGACAGAAAGCACGCGTGGAAAAATGCCAGTCGGACGTATTACTCATGCGATACAGGTCATACGGGGAAGGAGAAATGCTGGAGTCCATGAGGAGACGGAACGCGTAACGTGCAGTGTGCCAAAACTCTGCCACAGCACAAGAAGACGAGCTCTATAATCAATTACCGCGGTGTATATACAACGGAATTAGTAAGGAATTATGGTCACGCATGGCGGCTCGGATGCGCGAACAGTGTTATGCAGATGCATGGAATTAACGATTGCGCGACTATTTGTCGGCCGCAATGTGTACGCAAAATTCGCCAGTCTTTAATTCCAATAACCCCTTTCTCAATCGTATTTTGACACTACTTTATCGCGCAATTACTGTCAACAGTGACGATCTTCTAGAACAGGTCCATTGTGATCCATATAAATTTACGTAGGCACCGTAATGGAATGGTTGTCTGCACAGGATCTATTGTGTTAGCCTATATGTACTGATCAATGGTAGAATTAAGCTGCTTGAAACTTTTTTATTCAACGTCGGATATGAATACTCTAGAAGGAGGCCTATACATCGTGTTAAAAAAATCTGACGGATAAGAAGTTGAGCGATTACCACGTCATACAACAATAAAAGAATTTTAGTTACGATTGTAGAGTTCTACAAAATTACGTTTGACACCGTATTCCCACGAGTTCTACCAGTATAATATACAGAACTACAGAGTAAACAAAACACTCGTCTGTGCTGTTATTTACTACAATTATACGTGTTACAAGATAGCGTCTGAGGCGTAAGGATACGGTCACCGAGTTAACTTAGTACCACGATGATACAATTAAATTTCTGTCAAAACATGAAAAAACCAGTAAATAATTTACATTATCTGGGAACAACAGTTAATCAGAACAGTTAACAACAGTTAATCATGGCACCTCAAGAACGCAGCTGACGCTTTGCCAGTGACCGTCGCTCACTATATATGCTTCTCCAGACAAGACTGATTACGCGACAGCAAGGATACGGGGGCACCGCACATATTCTACGCATGCTCAGGCTCCGAGGACCGCTTTCCAACACACTTGTGCAAGTGAAACACTCAGACTCCGCAGAACACGTAAGACTGATTCCGTTGCTCGTAGGTCTGCGACGTGGACAGCTTCCAGAATTCGGGTACTTGGTCAACCAGGGACACCTCAGTCAGTGACAATTTTTTCAACGAACATCATAAGACACTATCAGAGTATAAACATGAATAAATTTTATCTCTGCCTCAATTTTCACTCCAACAACATACTCTGAAAGAACTTGGTTTACGTGACAACTCTAAAGCTTGACAATCTAAAGCTTGGTTTACGTGACAATCATTTTTTTTTTATTGTTTACACTCCCAACCTTTCATATATTACACATGATCTTACTCGACAGACAACACAGCCTGGCTACTTACAGTACAGTTGGCTATTCAGGATTAACCCGATTTTTGCAGTTACGTTTTGAATCTTCAAATACTACCAATATCAAATTAAACTGACGTCATGGTCTGCAGCCAATAACAAAACAAACAACTTGTTTACCCTCTACCTATAAAAAAATAAGAGGCTAAAAGCAAAAGACGATTGTATTATATACAGCGTATTTGTAATGTGTTAAAACTATAAAACTTTAAATTTAAAGTGTACTTATAATGTGCCTCAGTATGAGTTATGAACATATTTGTCATTGAAAGGGGGTCATCTGGATTTGTATCATACAGCAAAATTTTCTATCTGTGACACATACTGCAACCACTCTCGTAAAGTTGGTGCTCATTTTACACTTCTGTCGTCTTTCATTGAAGACGGCATTTCGGGACTAGCACATCTGCATATTGTCTAACATCATACATATTGTCACCAGTCACGCGCACACACACATTTCTTAGTAACTGTAGGAGTAAATAGATAATATGATGTACATTCGTGTCTTAGATATATTTGCATTTCGTTCTCATATAGCAACAAAACACATAAACAACAACAACAACAACAATAATACTATTAGTAGGTCTGTCATCAATTGTAAGTCAAAGTTGAGTGAGTGTGAATAGATGTCAACAGTTTCGAATTGCCATTATGCATGTTTAAATCGGATAGCACAGACAATCAATCATACGACACCAAATCAAACCACGTGTAGCAGGCTACTTACACGGTGCAGAAACAACATGTCGATCACGCGCGTACACTGATAGGCCTACCTCCCGTAATACGGTACACACACACAACGTCAACACCACACACTCGCACAGCTCCGCGGACTCGGACTGCAACGGGTTCACAACAGAATTGTTTCTGTTGTTGGAATTTGGATTAACAGAAGTTAGAGAAGCGGCTGGACGCACTCAACAACCGCCAGCCAGAAATAGTTGTGTAGGAGGCTGTGCGCTGCCGCTCCGCGTTATTTTTATAACAGTGTGTGTGTATGCGCGCGCGCGCGCGCGCGCAGCGTTAGACTTGTCCAAGTGCAGACATTCTCGGCCTGTTTTTTACATTTAAGCGTTTCTTTTCTAGGCCACACAAACACACACACAAAAAAAGACGAAGCTTCTTAAAAAGTTATTAAAACACAACCAGGTTCTCGTGAACTACATTTAACGAAATATTAGCTCACAGTTTATTTCCGCTTCACCAGTAATTTTTTTTCGTTTCAGTTAGGCCCCTTTTAAGCATTCCATTTATACGTACGATAAAATATCGTACGATAAGTTTTGCATCCGATTTTACTCCGATTTTTATAATGCGTCAAAAATATCGGAAGTGGGTGTGAACAAACTCTTTCAGTGTTGCCATCACCAATACTGAAGATGGATCCATGCGTGTTGTATGCCGCTTACCGGTTCGTTTTTATAAGCTTCGGAAACGGGATCCCATGGTGCTCTCCTGTTCTGTATTAATGTCTTCCATATTTACAAAACAAATGAATAAAATCACTCCACGACGTAAATACCACTGATTACTTGGCACAACTGGCCTCGCCAACGCTAGGAAGGTTGGCAGCACTGATGTCTGAAAGCCATATGATAAAAAACTGGGACGAGCGCATAAACGGAACCATTACGGCCCATGTCTCTACACAACTCGTCCGATATTTTATCGGATGCGTTTCCTAGGATACCACGATATGTTTTTGAGTTCGGAACGATAAATATATCGTACGACAGTGCATAAAACGGCCCATTTGTTTTTGTTGTTCTACTTGACGTACGAGTTTTTATCGTAGGTTAACGTACGACATAAATGGAATGCATAAAAGGGGCCTAAGGCCTGGTCCTGTTTTTATTTCCGTCAAAACGAAACAGATAAGCGGGAAATGGGACGACTTCCACGACAATTTAAATTTGTGGTGTCCACGTCCACAGCCTAAAACAAAACAGACAAGCGGGAAATGGGACGACTTCCACGACAATTTAAATTTGTGGTGTCCACGTCCACACCCTAAAACAAAACAGACAAGCGGGAAATGGGACGACTTCCACGACAATTTAAATTTGTGGTGTCCACGTCCACACCCTAAAACAAAACAGACAAGCGGGAAATGGGACGACTTCCACGACAATTTAAATTTGTGGTGTCCACGTCCACACCCTAAAACAAAACAGACAAGCGGGAAATGGGACGACTTCCACGACAATTTAAATTTGTGGTGTCCACGTCCACACCCTAAAACAAAACAGACAAGCGGGAAATGGGACGACTTCCACGACAATTTAAATTTGTGGTGTCCACGTCCACACCCTAAAACAAAACAGACAAGCGGGAAATGGGACGACTTCCACGACAATTTAAATTTGTGGTGTCCACGTCCACACCCTAAAACAAAACAGACAAGCGGGAAAAGGGACGACTTCCACGACAATTTAAATTTGTGGTGTCCACGTCCACACCCTAAAACAAAACAGACAAGCGGGAAATGGGACGACTTCCACGACAATTTAAATTTGTGGTGTCCACGTCCACACCCTAAAACAAAACAGACAAGCGGGAAATGGGACGACTTCCACGACAATTTAAATTTGTGGTGTCCACGTCCACACCCTAAAACAAAACAGACAAGCGGGAAATGGGACGACTTCCACGACAATTTAAATTTGTGGTGTCCACGTCCACACCCTAAAACAAAACAGACAAGCGGGAAATGGGACGACTTCCACGACAATTTAAATTTGTGGTGTCCACGTCCACATCCTCCAGTTATGCGAGTGTGAAAGTTCGGTTTAAGATTACACACCTGACTTAATGTAAGAATAATACATGCATTTGACGTCATAGTTAATAAACACGTAATCGTCACAATAAAAACAGTTGACTGTCCATATTCTACAAACATGAATTACGTACTCTTGCAACTAATTCACATAAAATTAACTTCTTTAATTTTAAAAGTAATACATTATAATCAATTTTTTTTTTAAATTAGTGATAGGTATTACAGTGATATACGTTTCTGAGTTCCAGATATGAATTAAATGCATTAATTATCCTTAAACGGAACACAAATATTGAATTACTGACATTAGATTTTCTAATGTGAAGTAATCGCGATTTCAGAAAATAAGAGCATAATATGTATACCTTGTGTGACATACAGTTATATTAACTCAGTCCTTAACGCGTATTGACTACCACCATTGTTTACAAGCGTTATGTAACGCGTTTCGGAAGACGTGTCACTGTTCCGGGAGGAAAGGACGCTAGACTTTCTAGTTCACGAGTTCTAAAGCCGAAAATAAGAAAAAAAGGTCACATAAACATTAGATATCGAAATTCTTTGTTCTCAAATTATATTGAAAATGTTATGCACGTTTCTGTTCCGAATGTAAAGTAATACAAGACGACAATTCACGGAATTGTTAGTCCTATACGTCGTCTGACACAAAAACACGGGTTTCTGATCTGTAAAAACCTCAAGTAGTTTCTTGAAAACTGATAATACACTGTCAGTTACTTGAAACATGTTCATCACTAAGTGAAATTGTGAAAAGTGCAAAAAATTGTAGTCAGAAATCATAATTTTTTAGATTTGCGTACAATGACTTTGTTAAATTGCTAATAACAAAGAAAAATTATAAATAAAACTTGTTGATAATATATTTCGGAGATTAGATAAAACTAATTCAAAGTTTGAAAAATGTTACTTTTATTAAACTAAAACGTGCCAAAAAATGTTGCTATTATGAACAAAACAAAAAATCAAAGTCATCATTCTTTAAATAAATACATATTATATCGAATTACATTGAACATAATGTTAAAATAAACAAAATTATCAAATTTTTTATTTTTTTAACGAAATTTTCAAAAATCACATCATAAAATTCGATGAAATCGTTTTCCCGTCAGAAACTTCTTAACTCGTTTCTGAACATCATGATAGTTCTTCTACTTGGTGCATTTTCCGACTACAATTTTTCTCACTTTTCAGCAATTTACTTGGAAACTAACAGTGAAACAGCTCTACAACCATTGTTTTTGTATATTTTAGGTCAACTAACATATATGACTACTACATAGTCTCAAATCGTCTTTAGGTTCCCTTACGAGGGTGGCAGTATTTCAAATTCGAGGGAAACGTTCATCTCATGTATCTGTTCTTTGTTATAACGCCCCTTTTTATTCAACTCCATAAGCAGGAATCTAACTGAGTCAAGTTTGCAAGTCTTGGTGGCTAGTTAACTAGAATCCATTTTCTAGCAAAATGTTCATTTAAAATTCCCTCACACGACGAGGAGAATGTGCATGAGCTTCATCGCGGTGAAACTCCATGTCCACTCGTATTGGTAATGTACTTTTATGAGACTTCTTTCAGAAAACACATATTAAATTTAAGTTATAAATAAAGTTAATCCTAACGAATAAACACGATTCAAAACAGCTACTGAAATAAGAAAACATAACATTATTTGTGAAGAACAATGGGACACATTCAGATTAGATTTCAATGCATTTAGTCAGGGATGCCAACGTTTTGTTAACAACACTGAAATTTAAATAAAATGTTTTATAGTAATTTTTTGATTCATTTCGAATCGTAATGCTTTCTGCTACGTTGTTTTTAATTCAAGTCAGATTTTTGAAACTTATATTTATATTTAACTAGGTTTATTTACTCAGAATTAAATTACCTACAAATGTTATTAACCATTATTTTTTTCAGTTTATTAGCACTTTAACAAAACTGTTGAACACCAAGCCTACAAAATTATTTTCCGACTACAATTTTCCGCGCGTGATTATTAAAAGAACACGTACAAATTACAAGATTGTGTTATAAAAATTAGCAAAAATGTTACAAGATTTTAAGGTTTTTATTATAGAGTGCGTACTTAGCCGTTATAAATGCGAACGAGGAACTAAGTCCAAACGTTTGTGAAGAGAACCGACAGGATAAAATGTTCGCTCACTATTCAGGTTATACGTCTATATATTCAAGGGTTTGTGAGTCACATAATAATCAGTTTCAGTTTATTTTAACAAATGCTGCTGTTTGTTGCAAACAAAATGGCACGACAGAACGCAAGTGAAGTGGGAGGCTTCTCCTTAGTTACTGCACTGTTAGCGCGGTTCCAGCAGACTGCACTAACTACCTTGCAATTTCCCAACAATTCGTTGGATGCTACTTAGAAAACCGCTGATCACACACTTAGAACTTAAATCTCAGCTCGTTTGTTGTATCCTTAAGTAAGCGGTGATTCAGCAGCATGAGTACGCACGAAACAAGTGAACCCCGTTACTAATAACCTGTCAAACAATTCAACCTTAGAACCGACAACTGGATTTTATTGGATCGCTGATCACTACTCTAACTTAAGTTTATCCTTTTAAATAACTCAAGTTCCATTATCCCTTTAAATAAACTCAAGTTTAATTAAGCGAAGTTTGTATTATTCATCTGTAACCGGAATAACAAAGTTGGCACAATGTAATATTATTTCGACCGCTCTTCAAAATAATAATATTTAGAGACTTAAATAATACACTGGGTGTCAGGAAAAATACAAAAATTATCATATTTTTCATTATCGCCTTTTAGACCACCGACAATACATCTTAAATATTTTCTAGTGTTATGATGTTAAAATATCTCTGTATTTTATGATGATACGATTAGGCGTACATATTAAGTTAGGCTTCACGCGAGAAAAATAACTCACACATGTCGAAAATCCAATAAATCGCAAATACATAAATTGTTTACGCTACCTTACGACTTAGTAGGTAATATTATATAGTATATCGAGGTATGGCAGTATGTAACACTCAATCAGATGACGTTTATAGTAACTCCGACTTCCTGCAGCCATAACATTACCTGAGCATTACATTCGTTTTGTTTTCAGTTAACGGACTAGGTATATAACGATAATAATAATTTGGAGGTGCCCGCAATAGGCCTACAAAAATGTACTTCCTATTACTCTGTTTGTCATCATTTGTCGTGTGTGTATGTAATTTAATCAGACCTACTTAAATCGTTACAAGTATTTAACTTAAAAAAATCAATATTCACTTTAAATTTAATAACAAGAACAAAAGCACAATTTGCAGTCAGTAAAAAAACATATGCATTATACAATAAACTTCACCACGACCGTCGTTACTGATAGGCCTATAGCCTACATGCAAAATTACGTGTAAACGAAAAACTGCAGTATCAATATTGCCTATTTATATTGTTATTTATTAATATATTCTGCTACCATTGTTATTAATCGACATGTCCACAATATATTGAATTTCATTAATGCTCAACATCGGTCAGTATTCATTTCCCATATACGGACGGCGTTGCTATCCACGCGAGGACATAATCACAAAACAAACTGATAAATTGTATTTTACTGTATTTAATGCAATGATAAATTTATTCCGTTCAGCCTAAAAACGTATTTTACATACGCTTGGAAATACAATACTCAAACTCAGACACAAAGACAAAAGATTTATGTTGAACGGAAATTTATTAATGACATAAGTGTAATTCAGTAATAAATAATGTAGCAATGTTACCTACACTACTGTTTTTATATATGGACTGTGTATGTATACGTATTGACTGCCACTATCTGTTATTTTGGTAATTATTTCTCTCAACCAAACTCACAGCGTACAACTGCACGTTGTTCAATTAAAATTAAAAAGCAACAAAGACAGTGACAATAAATGAACGCAACGATAATAGTTTATATTTATTACCACGTTTATTATCAGCGCTAAACACAAACACAATTAATCCGTGAGAACAGTGGTACAGCGTGCAGTTAATTTAACAACACCAGATTTAGTTACAGCTTACTTGATAAAATTAATTAGCTTTTGCAATCAGAAAATCTGTATTAATAAATTTATATAATACGCCTATCCTAACATAATTAATTATAGAAAAACTTGGTCTACATCGAAATGTATTTTATATATAAAATACGCAGTATCAAAAAGATACAAAAAAAACAGAGTGGTGGACACGGATACAGTTAATATGTACGTCATTATGACGCGCTGTATGCTGTAGACAGGAAAACTCCTTTATTTTTTCTGGCAATCTTTAGAGAAAGAAAATTATTAAAAACTGGCTGACAGAATCATTCCATCCAATCAAAATCAAGGCGGAGAAAAGAACTTCTGAAGCTTTAATCATTAAGGAAATGCTGAAACTCTATTTAAAACCTACTTAGAAAAGGGGCTCAACATAATGCAAGAGGAAATATATGGTACGGAACATTATCCATTATTAAACAACACAATCTCCAACACGCGAATCAGATCGTGGTAGCACAAGAACAGGAATGTTTGAACTGCATGATAGAAAAACTAAGCGAATAATACAGGGGTGGACCATAAGTCGCTTCCGACGTAAAGTAGATGCAGTTCTGCAACATTTGTGTTGCCACTTCGATACTTTACTGACGAGATTCGAAATTTATTGTCATTCCCCCGGACCTGTTTACGGGAAAAACGGAATTAACTTAATACACGTATACTGAACACACTCACACACACAAACACTAAATTTATATTCTACGTATTATTTTGTATCGCCCCTATACAGATCCTGATGACGGCAATAAATCCTGTCGAAACGTTGACAAATGTTTTAAAATTGTGTCAAGTTAATGACAGACTCTCACAAAACCTTTCAATTCACGGTTACAACTTAACACACGTTAACGTATAACGTCAAAATACTTGTGTCTCATTCTGAATAATACACGAATGGATCTACGCGTATGCGAAAAAACAGAATGCATATGTATTGGAAGAACACTGCAAGATTTTATCTTAGAGGTGAGAAAATTGACTAAAACTGTGGGAAAAATGATCTAGATGGTGAGAAACTTGGTTTGTGGAGTGTGGGGAATACAAAATAGTTGAGAATAAGGATTCCTGGCGTAGCAATAGAGACACACAATGTACAAAAGCTATAGGCCTATCAGATAAAACGAATTTAGTGAGATCAATCTTCAAAAGCCAGTAAACACCTTTATAGTATCCTTGAAAATATCGTAAAGAATGACAACAAACACTAAATATATAGAAAGAAACTAAAACAGGTTACTGAAAACAATGCTATGAAATGGGCTTCTTAAAGCGAAAAGTAAACAAATGAAAAAAGAACAGAGTGCATTATGACGATAAGAGTATGAAAATAATGAGTGTCGGGTCGGGTACAAACAACTGACGGTATACAAACCAAACGACTAGCCTGGTTTAGCCACACGCAAAGGATGCCAGAGAATGTGGTACCCAAGAAAGTAATAGCATGGACAGCGCAAGGTAGAAGAGGAAACTGGAGATACTCTGAGGGACGGGACGCAAGAGAGAAAACTACTAGAACATCTATGGTGCGACAGAGAGGGGGAAAGGGAAGTCTGATGAAATAAGTAATACTTAACCACCAAGAATGAAATGTTTTCTAGTTTTATGTAGTAAGACAATCTTTCAACTTTATGAAACTTTTTATACGAATTTATACAATATTTAATTAAATATAGGTCTAAAGCACATTCAATCTGTAAATAAAAGCGAATGCTCAAGTAGGGACCAATGAAAAACACAGCCTACTGGGGACAGTGACGTTAACAAGACCAAAAACATAATAAAAATATTTACAAAAATTGTATAAGGTTGCGTTTACTTTAAATAAGTACAGTTTTCATGAAAAACGTAAACGCATTCGTAACAGGACTTGAGGTTGACAAACGAAGGAACTGCGCGTGTCGTCATCTAATTAAGTAAGTATAATTAGTAGTGTACATGTACAGTACTCACAGCGTCTGCAACACGTATGCTCTAGCAAACAAACAACAAACTTGCGTATACCTGAAACAACAATAATAAACATTACTAAACAGTTCACAGAGTCATATATACAATGATAATAACTTATGACATAAATCAGCTGCGGGAATTAAGTGCACTAGAGGAAATTCTTAAGAAAACATCGTGTAGAATTAAAACTTCATTACGGTCCTTTTTAAGTAACGGTTACCAAGAGTTCGATGTTTTGTATACGAATACTTGACAAAACGATGTGAAATGGTACAGAAAACATTCCTGTACGATTTTCAACATCCCTCAGGAAGAAATAGTGGTTATAATAAAGCAGCAAGCAACGATTTATCCTGATCGTAAAGAGACGAAGATGAGAAACTTTCATTTTTCATTAGTCGGCCTGAACGCCGCCAACTCTTCAGCGGTTGGCTGGGATCTTTGAGGAAGACTACAGAAAACCAATCGAAGTCACTGGTCCCAAAAAGTCATGCATATTATGTTTACTCTAAACCGGTCTTCCACAATTATTATATAAAGCACTTGTAACATGAAATTATCTAACAGAAACATCGTGCAACTGTTCTGAAGTTTATTCATATATATATATATATGTATATATATATATATATATACACACATATATTTCTTACTGTTGATCTTCTAATGTGAAGAATTAGGAGATAGAACAGTGCCATCACACTGAGGGAAACGGTTTACTGTTTGGGGAGGCTATTTGCGTAATTGGCCTCCTAAAATACATGGCCCCTCCCCGAATTTTCTTATTATGCCTTCTGTCTTCTACAGAAACCTTGAGACGCTTTCTGTTTAATACATTCTGACCAGTTCAACTGAGCAGGTAACACTGTTCAAGGCGAGCCTCTTTAACCAATTAAATTAAACTGAACATATAAAAGAACATTACGAATAGATAAAGGCTGAAGACAAAAAATAAAATTATGTACGGTGAACTGACAAAAGCAGTCAGTTTACTGGTTTATTATTTCGCCCAACATTCTCATTCGTTGCTTTATATTTATCTGTCACGCGAACCATATTAAGCATCTTCGTGCTCATCTGCCAATAGTCACTTGGTAACGTCTATTGACATATCGCAGCTTTCTTCTCTATTAGAGATCAGAGCTGCTCCGAGCGGTTTTTATTAATGTAAGCAGTTTATAAACGAAACCAGTAAGAACACATGCGTGCCTCCGCTCATTTAAGGAGGTAACTACACATTTATTTTGTGGAGTGACTGTTGCTGCACATGGAAATACATAATGACCCAGTTATACCGCAAAACGTTGTTACGAAGCCACAGCAGTGTCCCTAACGTTCTAAGAATTTGTTTCATTTTGTGTCAACATTTGTTGTGCTATTTGTCGGTGTCTGTACTACTCGAGTGTAAGACCGACATACTGCTGCTCCGTCGTCCGTACGGCGTGTTTAAGTCTTAATTTACACCAATTTAGAAAAAATAAATAACCAAGAGTTATTTTCTTACTCGCCGAGATATTATCATTGCAAATGGTGACTTGACCTTGTATAAAAGAAAATGCACAATTTTCTACAGACGTAGGCCTATGTACTGTAATAACAAGAAGCTCCAGGTCCGGCTACGGTGAAACGAATCACTTTGAAATCATATTCAGAAACGTGAAACCTGAAAACAAAGCTAAAATAAAACGCAGTAAATGTTAATTTTTACACTCAAGTTTTGGAGTTTTGGGAGCAAGTAAATGAATCGTTAAAAAATCAGAAGACAATGCAGAAGAAAAGTAGCGGAGAAAATAATACGTTACAGATAATGATGTGTACGCCTACAACAGACAGCACAATTAACAGCTAGATATGCATTAACGTGATGTACAGCGACCGAGTCAGTACGGCGTTGAAAATGAGGAAATTAAGTGAGAGGTAGAGAAACAACATGAAAAATGTCACTTTTGTAAATTTTGTTGCGTAACTATTTCAAATCAATACAATGTGCAAATCCCCACTGTAAAAAATAAAGCCAATAACATTTTGAGGCAAGGGACCAATAACAACAAAAATAATTATTATTATCAAATTATAGACAAGGTGAGCCATTTTAAGTAATTCGGAAATGATATTAGATTTATAGGTGTTTGGGAAATGATATTAGCTATGATAATAATTACGATACTGTTGTAAATTTAGGGTAGTTCCAGACGATCTGCGAGGCAACCAATCGTATTTCTTTAGAAACAAGGTACGTCGAGAGACACAATTAAAGTTCTACAAAGTTATGGCAGTCCCTATACTGTCCTATGAGCGCGAATTATGGACGACAACCAAGAAACAAGAAAGTAAAATACAGGCCTAGGAAATAGCATTCTGAATTAAAATGTGTTCTGAACTTGATCTTCTAAAGAATGAAGTCGTAAGAGAAGAATTACAAGTGTTCAACTTGAATGAAAGATTAAAAGAATATAAACGACGGTGAAAAAAACACTTAGAAAAAAAATGTCAAATTCAAGACTGGCCAAACAAGTCTGGAAATATAAATCTATAGGACATAGGTATGTGGGTAGGCCCAAGATTTGATGGCTAGAAGATCTTTGAATGCGGAACATGTAGCATCTTGCCTACGCCGTGATGTGAAGATGATGATGACGATGATGACCATTTTAAATGTTTTAAATTTTCACTTAATGGGAACTGTAACATATCGTTTAAACGTTCATTATGTTTTACGTAAATTGTTATAAACAAGAAAATTACTCAAATTCATATAAGTAATTCATTATTTGGTCTGATAAAACTGACCAAGATCCTGCACTCCTTAGTTCAATAGGAGCTAGCACACCACCACTTAAGATGGAGCTCTACACATCAATAGCTCTACAGGTTAAAATTTTAAAAATGCGTGAGTAATCTCTAACGTTTTAAGACAAAGCACATAGTCTATTTAATACAGTTAAAATTATCAATTCGTTTCCAACTACTTACGAGCTGCTAAAATTTCTGCTTTCAGGCTTTATTAATATTTATTTTCTTTTTAATGAAAAATAACAGTTCGTACAATTGTCTGGACTGTAGTTTCCACAGACAAACAGAACGTCTCCTACTTATATTTCAAGAACTACTTCGTAGTATTATAATCTGTTAATGGTCCCTAAGTCGGACTTTCACTGGTATGGAAATGGGCTGTTTGGTTTTGCTATTATGCCAACGGATTATCTGTACGTGATCAATTTCGGGTACTGAATACAACTAATTATAAGCTATCAAAAATCCCTTTTTCCATTTGTTTATTATAAACACTCAATGGGATCAGAAAAAGTAAAATTTTTAAGACAAAAAGTATAATTTGTATTCGCATACTTCCAGACTATCGAAACCTCCTCCCTCAGTGCTGAAACACTGCTCTCGAATATTTGCACTACACGTCCAGAATACCAAGAAAATGAAAGCCATAACGTGCACAGTAGAAATCAGGTTTACACGTAACTCGTTCAAGATATGACTTGTTACGAAGATCGCATGTATCGTAATCTCAAAACAGTTGAACTGTCTTCGAAACAAAACAATATTACAATAGTCCAACAGTAATACTCACTCTAAAAAAGACAACAAACGTTACCAAAATAGTTCCAATAGTTCGTAAATACAAGTAAACAGTTAAAGCTTGACACATTCGCTAATCCGCTGTCTAATAACGCTATAATAAAACCACCAAAATCAACCGTGTAACAAAATCGTGTTAACAGTTCGCGCGAAACTCTCAACTACAACTCAGAACTCAACTGGGCAGCTGTTGTCCCTTTTTGTAAGCAGCAAAGTCACATGTTGCACGTAATGTTGACGAGAATGTTCTTCAGGCTTCTATGTTAATATCACAAAACCGAGCTCAGCCAAACATCTCTGCGTGCCTCGAGTATATTGCATTATCCTTCTGATTACGCAGTACATGACAAACGCCACGCAGGCTATACGCATGTACTTCTGTCGCATTGGAATAAAACTAAGTACAGGTTATACAGATTGGTGTAATTATATTTTCCAGTTCATTGAAAATTTATAGTGGCTGATCATCTGGTATATGAGGTAACCTAACTGGTAGGTATTACATAACCGTAAACAGTACAATTAATGTGCTCTAGCAAAACAATAAATACGTTAGGTCTACTTCAAATTTCGAACGCTCTGACCCTTTTTGGAAAAATTGGCGGGCCTAGATAACACGTCCACCATAAGTACAGCTGCCGCCACTAGCCTGTGCGCGCGGCCACAATCGTACTACTCGCGCTGAAAACATAAATCGTGGCGAGTCACTCCAGCGTTCGTGACAATTTCTGGTCGGGAGCGCCGATAAGTCATCCAATGTTTGTAGAAAAGGCGCCCCTCTCCACCCCCCCGTCCGTTGCAGGCAAAGTGGCGGGAGCTGTATATGCAAGTAACGCTAATTTTTAGTATTACTGTGCGAGACTGTTTACGTTCAAACCTGAATCAAGGTCGTTGGCTGCACATCAACGGCCGAAGGGACGAACGATTACTAAAACCGATGAATTTTCCGTGTCGTACTACGCGTACATAAACTGCGAAGAATGTCTGTATTCGTGTAGCTAAGTTTTTCCAGAACAAATATTCAATAAAAATTGATTAGAACTTTCAAGTGTGCCCACCTGTGTAACCAGCTGGGACCAGTAAAGCCGGCCGCCAACATACGCGGCAACAGTCTTCCGTTTATTTGTGCGCATTTACGTTTTGTTTGTTTTGCTTAGAAGTGCAGTACCGCCTGAATACACACATTACTGGCCACATTAAACAATGTGAATACGCCCATTAAGTAGTCGTTAATTACTAGATAAATCACCAGGTGATTAGGAGAGCGTTAAACACGTGACGTCAACTGTACATAGGACACGATGTCCTGGGCAATGTGCGTAAATACGGTACAGGAGAGTGAGATATAGTCTGCATGGTTTCACTGAAATCTGAATTTGTGCGTGAAACCAAGTCATTATATTTTCATTATATGGTGGGAACATTTTAATTAAATATTTCACTGTCCCCCATATGAATCTTTACTAATCTATGCAACTGGGAGGTTACCGGTAATAAAAAATTATCCCAGGTTTCCAATCGAAATCAACCAATAAACACACTCATGATATTGCGTTGTCACCAACTTCACACTGTATAATGGGCTACGTATTTTATTCACAAGTAAGCACTCCGCCAGCCTTCACAAGAAGACTGAAGAGACACTGACCATCTGACCTTCCATAGCTTCAGACCAAGAAAATTAAAACTATCTTTCCGGTCCATTAGATTCTGCAACAAGATCGTAGTTGAATGATTTGTATACTCACGATACATTTTCAACAAACTGCTTACTTTCAGTGTATAATTGTGAGCAGATTGTAACTGACGAATACAAATTAAGAAAATCAAAATAATTCCACGGTTCAATGACATGCGTTCATCAAATCATAGCCGTCCCGTGACCGAGGACCAGTACAGATGATAATGGTGATCCACTTAGCATGGCATCAAATATGAAAGAACATTCGGATAAAATAAATTCTGCATCAGGAAGCGCTTGATTGCTAAGTTATGCCAAACGTTATTACTCCGGTCCAATTACAAAATTGAAGCTTGTCATAAAAAAAAAAGATATATCCGGTATTTAGTCTCCAGTATGGGAGGCATTTCCTTCTCAGAAATATGTCGCACATTAATAGCGGAATTCCTTAAATAAAAGTGTAGACTGTCAGCGAACCGTTACTATTCACACTGGAAGTCATAAAACAACAAAAACGTTCATGTTACATGTGATGTAACGACTTCCCCTTCCAACTTTGAGGAGATATAATCGCTTTCGCTTTACCATTAACATCGGGCTTTCAAAACGTTTTTATCAGTCGTCATTAATTTTTTAGGTCTACACCGAAGACGGAATGACGATGACCCGACGCGTCGGCTTCACTGAAGCTGCGGTCGCTGACTACTAACTGCGAGAAATTTGCGTCCACGTGGAATAAAAAGTGTTCATGTCTTTTTACTAACGGATCAACATGATTGGCCGTATATGCAATCCTATCGTTCTAAAAACATGTTATTAGATGGAACCACTTCGATTGTAAAACGTTTTGATTTGATTGCGAGAGCTATAATGAGTTACACTGATGAATCTGATGAAATTTGTGGCCACTATACGAGTACAAACACGATAACATCCAGTGACAGTAAATATTTATAAGAGTTCTGATAATCGCAGGTCTTGCAATCGAATCTAATAAATAGGAAATTTCTTATTTTCTTCTTCTTCCTTTCTTCTATTTATTATTAGTAACGGCCAAGGACATCCAAGAATTGGACAAAAGGACTTTCCCAGACTCGACCCAGCGAGATTAAGGGAATCCCCATGAAGTCTAACCACCGTGGGGATTTACCAAATATTTTCCCAATGCGGTAAACGCTTTTCCACAAATATGCTACTTACACTGCTTACAACGGACCAACAGCGACATCACCACTCAACCATCGTTATCAAGTATCACAGTTCCGCACAAAAGCCTGTCCAATCTCTTACTACCCTCTGTCCTTATCTGTTAATAACTTACATTACCATACCGTACGTACAATCTATCTTTACAATCAAGAGCTTGGATAAACGAGAAAATAGTAGGTTGATGTGCCTACGGCTAACAAACCATTAAATACAACGAATAATGTTACTCTATTTGCTAATATGAAAGTTTTCTACTGTTTATTTTAACATGCTCAAATACGGCGATTCTGGGATGTAAAGATTAGTTCTCATGAGGCGATTCGCAATATTTCCTTTATTAACATTTTTAAAACGCTCAAAAGGATGATGCTTCTCAGAAATGGTTAATTTCGGCACATTTCACGCAGGTCTACAGTGGCAGAAAAGGGAGGGAGGGGGGAAAGAGAGAGAGAGAGAGAGAGAGAGAGAGAGAGAGAGAGAGAGAGAGAGAGAGAGAGAGAGAGAGAGAATTAGACGTTCTAACGCAAGAACAGTACAAAAAATAGACCTATTATATTTTTAATGTATTTATCATTAATATAACATCTTGTGACTGATACTGCGACAAACAACAACGAAAGGAAAACCGGGATCCCCGAATTAGGATGGGAAACCTAAGGTAATGGTATGGGAAACATGAGCAGAACTGTTTCAGTCAGTAATAAATAGTCATTATCGTAAGGATAATAGCTGAAATCCCTTAGTCGGACATGATACCATGGACGAGAAGAAGTGTGTTTATAAAATAAATAATGAATTATACATAAATATTAACTATTTGTAATAAATTATGTATATAAGCTAAATAAACTATTTTCACTGGGGATGTAAGATAATTTATTTATAAACAAAGAATAGTAGTCCAAAGTACCAACAAAAGAACTTACATTAATATATGGAAGTTATTTATTTATTTATTATCAAAATACCCTTATACCATATTGGTGTCGGGCAATATCTGGAAGTTACGCTCGTTTAATTAAAGGGCTAGAGGCAATTTACTGGAAACAATAAACTTTTTCCGAAAATTTCATTTAAAGCTGTTTTAAAATATCAGTTTACTGGCCAGAACTTAAAAAAAAAACACATGGACGCAGATTCCAACCATGACATTTACAGCACCTAAACATAACATAAATTCGCTACGGATCCTTGCACCCAATGCTGTGTAATGACTGTTATTCTAATGGATGTATGTAATTCTCGGCAAGTGTTAAGAGACCGTCCAGTGACAACGCGTGTTAAAGCCCAGTTCACGTACCACTGCGAGTGTTTCGTTAACGATTACTTTATATCACATTTTGTACAGTAATAAAACCAAAATAATGCGCTCCAACGTACATT
Organism: Magicicada septendecula; assembly: GCA_034769895.1. Classification (NCBI taxonomy): domain Eukaryota; kingdom Metazoa; phylum Arthropoda; class Insecta; order Hemiptera; family Cicadidae; genus Magicicada; species Magicicada septendecula. Next base: position 260,337,714 of record CM068371.1, on the reverse strand, counting down.
TTATGACCCACTAAACTGATTCCACATGTTTACTTACCCCTAAAAGCGCTCGCAGCGTTCTTCTTGTACGATGTTTCGCCTTCCTCCTCTGCCCACACACGCACATACGTACTAACGAGCCACAGCGTGCCTGGATAGCTATACGCTTCCCAGATTTGTTTCTCACTGCATTATCATCTTAGAGTTTCTTATCGTAACAATTACACCTACGCCTTTCTTTTGAATAATTCCATGTCTGATCAGAAGTTCATGCAATTCCCGTTTATTTGTCCTCTTCATGTTCATGGAATTTACAATGTCCTCTTTAAAGTAAGCTCTATCGAATATAACACAATTATCCCAACATTCTTTGAGTCTTCAAAACCTTTCTAGAATGCACTCTTTGGTACAGCGTTGACTTTGAATCACTCAACGATTTTTGTTTTACGTCTTCAAAAGTCACAAAAGGTTATCCTATCAGTAATAGGTGATATTTTCATTATTGGGTAAAGGAAAAAATTGCAGTGGAACAAACCTGGTGGAAACTATGGTTGCGGTATCATCCAGACGTTTTTTGTCTAAAACTTTCGAGATAGCAATGATATGTGGCTGGTGTATTGCCATAAATCCGGCCATTTTCTAAAAACAGTTTCGCATTCGCAATGAATATTACTCCTTACTGGCCATATCATCAAGTGATAAATAAAATAATCATGGAACACATTACTATAATCTTTATCTTCATATTACTATTTTCATTCATTCACGACAGCTTTTTTTACTAGGTTATCTGTAAACCGTTCATCTATGCATGCCGGACTCGACGGAAAACATGCAACACTTTCATCAGATTAGAAGAGTTTATCTTATTTTTACACAAAAAATTTAATGCAAGTTCTTTAATCTTACATTGTAGATTATAAAAAAATTACGAATAACCAAAACATACTTTACTCAATTTGCTGTCAGATCTAAATTATGAATACAGTATGGCTAAAAAGCCGACAATATTGTTACAGATAGGTGTACCAACCTCACAAAAAAAGAAAAATAATTTTTGAATCGGACAATTCTTAGCGGGGGAATTTAAAAACTTCACGAACTTTCCGATCAAATTTCGTACAAACTTATTTCTTCATTGCAATACTTTTAACACAACGGTCGCTAAATAATTATTACAGATTGCGGATTACACAGTTAACGATTGTACATTATCCCAGAGGTATAACGGACACGTTGAAATTACATATTTAATTTTTACAACGAAATATTTTAATCGCACGGTCGCATTAGAAGAGCACGGACTTTGTGTGTCAGGAAGTGGGGAGGACGAGGTACATGAATCCGCGCAGAGGCGAGTATTAAGAGGAAATGGTTGGAAGTTCGGTGGAAGTGGAGGATCTCGCTGAGGGAAATGAGATGGTCACAGCATTAAGAACCCTGCAACAAAGATTTTTACAAAAGTTATAAAAAACGGCATAGTGAAGACACAAACCAAAAGGGACCCGGAAAAACTTGTCAGAGTTAACAAATACGAATCTTCTGCTTATTTGTAGGAATTTATTTAATGTTAATTACTCTACTCTATGGCGATCATTTTCCTTAACAATATTTTCAGTCTGACTTTTTTTTACAGAAAAAGCGCCGCAGTGTTTTATTGCATCCACTAAACGAACTAAGACAACAGAGATTTTGCAGACAGATACAAAGTGAGATTTACAGCTATTTCAGTAACACTGTTTGCAGTTCGTTTTGCCAGACTTAAAGAACACGCGACTATATCGATTTCAATAATGTTTAGAACTTTCAATCAAATTAACGTAATAAGCTCAGATGCAACGACTACTTAATTTAAAGAAAATAACTTTATAACACAAGGCTGAAATATAAAATAACTCGACGTAATGAATACTGAGCGTAACACTGGAGACAAAAACCGATTTATTCACTAACTTTATGTTTGGTGTAAACAGCCAACTGTCTGCAGGAGATGAAGCGGTTAACAAACCGCTAAAAAGGTGAATAAAATGTTTACAATCGTACTACAAACCGTTGGCATTATTATATAGACGTACTTGTTTTGAATTGTGACACGATGTAAAACAGCAAATGACGCGGAAGTCGTGTCTCGCGTCACTCGTTATCGCAGCACAATAAAATATCAAAGGTTCATCGCACAATTGCGGCGGTATCATAAATACAATATTACTAGTGCAAAAAGAATACAAAACGTTGTTCGGAGTACGCAATTACAAGTGCCTGGAACATCACAATCTGCGAAAACTATGCAAAATATGAGAAAAATTATTTTGTCATAACTGCAACAAAAAAATATGTAAGAAAAAACCTTGCTTCATGCGGAGGTTTTAATAAAGTAACATACATGGTTTCTGTAGACTTTAAGAAGGCTCAACAATTGAACGATTGAAAGATGTTTGGAAATACCGTATATTGGACAGACGAGGTTTTCCCATTATCTTAAAAGTTCTTGACAAGCCTCAACTGAAGG